>JALIZF010000851.1:0-96145 GCA_029948255.1 Telmatactis stephensoni
TTTGTTGTTGTCTCTCCTTCAATACGGTCAATGTAATTTAGAGCTGCTTTGTAACCAAGCATTCGACAAATCACGTGAGCATCGTTTATATCCCAGTAACCATAACTACTGCAGACTGCACCCCAGGTCCCTTTGTACTGGATTTCCACTTGACCAACATCACTGACATTAGTCCCTACCAGACGAACTTTAATCGCTTTTTTGCTCTAAAACAAAAATTGCGGGAAAAATAGAAAAAGCTCACAGACTAAAGAGCACACAGACTAAGAGGCACGATGGAGCAATTTCCTTTGTGTCTTTTGCACGTTTTTGTTCAAAAATGTTGCGGGGACAAAACAAATGTTTCCCAGAGACGAATCCAATAAATTCAAACTGAGTAAACGTTACATTAATAGTGCAGAACAAAGGAACCTTCAGAACAAAAATGTTTTCATAACAGAATTTGGCCGAATGCACACCGGGAATGCATATTTACAGCTATTTGGTTTTGCAGGCTTAGTAAGATTAATCATTTTACGTTACGATCCCAATAAACAAATAGCTGCAAAAGACTACAAAAGCAAAACAAGCAACAAGCTGTTGTAATTATGGTCATGTTACGTAATGCACTAGAATCCTGAGGATGTTGTGTTTAAAGTAATTGTAGGATAGTGGAACCAATGAAAGATATGAAAATAATTAATAATTAATAATCCATACTTTCTTTAAGACGCACCCATTTTGCACGTGACACTAATGCCGTACCTATGGTAACAGCCTGCGTATATCCCCGACCATCGTGATTACATTTGGCAATGGATATTTCTGTACAAGTACAAGCAACCCAGTCCATGAATATTATGATACTTTTGATGGGACTGAAGTTTACATAGTAGACGATCGGTACCCCAGCGTACCCAGCATTCGACAAACTACGCCTGCATCTCTCGTGCCTCACCAAAAATTACATACCGTACCCCACACACCAAGACAGCTCAGTTCAGCTCGACCAGAATTCGGTGACGTTCACCAAGCTAAACAAACTTGAATTGGCTGAAAAGCTGTAGTGTGAAAAGTCAGTGAAATGGCATATGGATATTCATGTTTGGTACCGTGACTGAGAAAAGCAGATTTAAGACAAATTAACACTTTCACATGTTGAAAATCTGCTAGAGTTTTGAATTGAAAAAATGCTACGCGCAAACTTGTTTGCCAATGCATGGTTTTATTTGTAGATTTTATCAACAATATTTTTGTAATATTGTTAAAGGGGGACTAGCACCAAAACCTTTCTGGTGACGTCATACACTCAACTTAAGCATTCAGCTCCATACATTTCTTTGTGTTGTGTTTCTTAAACAATTCAATTTCTTTGACACTAAAAATTTGTGTGACTTACATTGTTTAGGCTAAGGATTAATTTGCTGACAAGTTTTCTTCATTGTAGAACATTTACGTTGAGATATTTCAATTACAAATTACAAAGAAATGTACGGAGCTAAATGCTTGTGTGGAGTGTATGACGTCACTGATACCCCTAAAGATTCATAAAAATCTAATACTTCCCATGAGAATTTTCAGAAAACAAACTAACCAGTTTTTGAACACCTCTTTGAGAGTCTTTCAGTGTAGTTTTAAGACGAAGTTTCAGCTAAATTGAATGTTGAACAATTTAGATGCTAGTCCCCCTTTAATTCTTATCTTTATCTACCTGACAAACCACACAAGCAAGCTCACGAGCACCCAGGTGCATTCTACCATCCGTTGAGAGAACATTCTGCAATCGACTTTTCTTTAAGACTGCATCTCAAGTCATCCATGAGTAGATCATATACACATTTCCTCGCTCGTTGACTCATTCGAAAAATACTGCCGGCTCAAATCACTTTTATAACTTGAACGTGACTTCGCTTTATCCAATGTTGTTGCGTACTGAGCACTTTTTGGGGGATAAAGTATTTTTCATGTGTATACTGCTTGTAAAGAACACTTTGTAATTATAGAAAAATATTGCTAGATTTTTATATATGAAAGAGAAATCCAAATGGAGCCTAATACTACTGAAAATAGTTTATCCAATAAATTTATCCAATCAGTTTATATGTATCTTACCATTTCTATTTACTATGTACTATATTCCTCGTATATACATTATATTCTGACATTTAATAACTGATGGATTTCAGTATATTTCACGTCACTGATGGATTTCAGTGCTATACTATTCACACTCAACCCTCATAGACTAGGCGCATTTTCGAAAAATCAGATACCTGGAGGCATTTTGGGGTAGAGGCTGGTAACATAACTATTCTAAACTATTCTAACTTTTTCATGCTGAATGCGAATATGACTGTTGCCAAGACGTATTCTGCAATCTTATACGTGTAAATGACGTATTTTGTGAATTGCTACAGTCATTTCATACTAACGGCTTTTTCATGTAATTCCAAAAGTTCCCAAACTTAAAAACAATTACCATAGCTGGAAAAAAACACATCAAAATCAGTAAAACTGTGAAGTTAGAAGGATATCAGCAAGTTGAAAAATCAAGGAGATACGAATTTTCAAAAATCGACATTTTGTATGAATACACTTACAGTTATGCAAGAGATACAAACAAATGTCGATTTTTCGTATCTCCTTGATTTTTCAACTTATATCCTTCAAACTTCACCGTGTGAATCGCTTTCTCCTATGAATACGAACCAGATCATAGTTTCTCACCCTTTACAAATTAAAATAATAATTGTGGTCACAAACATCTTTACAGTAAGTACACTTGTTTTTTCAAAGCTCTGTTTATAAAACCTTAGCAATTAATTAACTTCACAGTTTAAGGAGAAATGTGTTTATCAACTGGGTTACATGTGGTTCTGTATAATGTTTTAAAAATTGTCTTAATTTGCGAGACGTTGTGACAATCGTTGTAAAACAAACCCTGTGTTTACGACCGACTTTCACGCTCAAAATCTTTTGCAAACCACCCCAAATCCTGAACGATTCCTTAAAAACAAACTCCTAACACATTATAGAACACTCAAATTCCAGTCCAATAACAGAAAAACGATGCGAATTGTTAAAAAATAAGGAACAAACATCGTTTACTTACCACATGTTACCAAGTTCAAGTTGTCAAGCCGTCGCGAAAATGGAGACAAGCGTGACCGGCACTGTAGCTCGAGTTCGTAGTTTGTTCGTCGAAGTCTCGTAGACATTCCATAACCCCCAAAAAATACAAATTTATTGAAAAATGCCTTACTTTTCACTCAAATGGTAATATTAAACCAGATATAAAATCAAAGCGAAATAAAAAATTGCGTAAAATATGTCAAGAAGTGAACGACATATTTCCGTTCTCAGTTCGTAAAAGCCGAACGCTTCACGGAAAGTAACTGACTTACTTACAACTCGATGACATAGTGGTTAATATGGCTTATAGCCAATAACCACAAAAATTATAAAAGAAATTTCTTTATGTACCAAATGTCGCTATGAATAAAATAAAGTACTCCATAAAACAACTCTTGATAGCCACCAATCTTAAACTCACTACGCTTTTTTGATGCCGTTTTCCTAGCGAGACCGTGGCGATTCCACTCACGGCCAGTTTCTTCGCCAGTACTCAAACATGATTTCGTTTGCTTTTTATTTCACCATTTACTCTCGTGCTGATAGAGTACAAACACTAAAATGCTTGGATGACTCGTTCATGTTGGACTTGCGACGATATTTGTTGCTTGACGACAGCGACAAAGCCCATCCAGAAAGGTTTTCACTGATCCGAGTATCGAACAGCTCAACGGAGATGCGATGAAAATTAGTAAAATCATACCAAGCTGCTTGAGGAAGCTGAGAGTAGTTCAATACAAAAATGTGGCAAGGAATAAGAAATTATATATTAGCATTTTCACCTAACATCCGACACATACAATCTTCGCGGAGTGTAGACCCGTGTAGTCACAAGTGTAGAGTACGAGGTAAGTGGAGGGTCATATTAAAAACTTGTACCGAGCTGAGATCTTGTACCTAAAAATTGTTGCTTGTACACAAATCTAAAACAGTTACATTACGTTCAAAGCTTCTTGTCAAAGTCCTCGAGTACATACTGATCGCCGAAAATTATTAGAACGGAAGTAAGCACCGTATTTGTACACAAATCTAAAACAGTTACATTACGTTCAAAGTCGATCAGTACAAAACTGATCGCCGAAAATTATTAGAACGGAAGTTAGCACCGTATCGTATTATCGGGAATAGTGGAAGTGAAGTTTGACAGACCGGAAGTTTACAGGAAAGTGAGTGAGTGACACAATAGGTTACTACTTTATGTATGGCACCATTCTAGTTAGACAATAGATAGATTGAGTAGTGCCATTTCATGTTATCATATACGAAGTAGTAAGCTGACTCATTTGCATATTCGACCCTCACAATAACTCGTGGATTTGCAATCCACGAGTTAAAAATGGGGTAGCTCATCACACTTCCTTGCAGTACTGACAAGTACTGAATTACGAAGGCCGGCGCAGCTCAACGTGATCGAGTTAAAGGTATACGAAGATGCTTTCAGTACAAAGACAGTTATACAGTTACATACACACACACAGCCACAATCCGACCCAGGTCTGATCACGGAGCACAGCTTAGATCGTAACTAGTTCCTATCTACTGGGAGAGTTTAAAACCGGAGGGAAAAAAATCAACGCAAGGAAGAGAAAGAACAACAAACTCAAGTCACACGTGATTGTTGTTTCTCCTTCAATGTTGTGAATGTCATTTACAGCTGCTTTGTACCCAAGCATTCGACAGATCACGTGAGCATCTTCTATATGCCAGTTACTATCACCACAGACTGCTCCCCAGATCCCTTTGTACTGGATTTCTACTTGACCAACATGGCTTACATTATTTCCCACCAGACGAACTTTTATCGCTTTTTCCTCTGAAAACCAACATTGTCAGATTATCAACAGTTGTTTTCACATATTTCTTAGTAATTTGAAAATGATCATTCAATTGACTACTGAATTGTAAGAATAAGGTCAAATGCATTACTGGTGATTCTCCTCAAAAAACAAAGATTGCCGGACAATAAAATTGCTTTTATTTTATGTTGATTAAAAATTATTCTAATGTATTAAATACCTGTCGATCTAAACATGGTCCCGTGTTGGTTTTCATCTATACACGACCATCGTATCAGTGGAGTTACATCGCTGTCGGCCAATTTTTTTGTCAGTAACAGCTCAGAACCTCTCCGTTTCCTTGTTGTAGAACAATAATATGATAATTATGTTTTGCCCTGTATTTGACTTACAAAATAGCTATTAGTTCGTCAAATACAGGGCAAACATAATTTGACTCGACAGTTGTACATTATTACGTTTTGTTTCACAAATTAAGTCACTCTACAGCTATGCTGCCTAATCCGGACCAAGAGAGTTTAAGGTAGCTCGGTCTAGTTTTCTTCACGGTCAACTAGCGACGTTTAAACAGCCGTAGCTCCCGCTCCAGTGCGTCTTTTGCCAAGATCTTTTCACACTTGTCTAGATATAGAATGAAATTTTTAAAAAAGTATATTTTTTTGAAATTCGTTTTATTTAGGTGAAGAAATCATTATGTCGTCTTCTTTACTTAAAGCTCATTTTCGAGAAAAATCGGTCTAAACTTTTAGAGCCACATATCCTACGGTAAAGTTGTTAGTTAGGTCTACATTCTGAGGAAGTGTCAAAAAAATCGTACTCATAGTTTTTGAATAAAAACGGTTTTATTTTTTTGTATACAAAAATTCATATGCTTTGTACTATTTACGATAACAACCCACTCTGACAAGATACAACAAAATCCTTGCTCTCAGTTATTACCAAGACTTAGTTCTACACTTTCTGAGATTTTCAATAGATTCGGCCAAGGCAATGATTTTTAAGAGTGGTACAAGTCATGTAATATTTTTGTTCATTTTCTCGCAAAACCTGACATTTTTGCTTCTGAACGCGCTAATTAAAAAATCGTCGATGATTTTTTTTTTATTTCCGCTATTAATTATTCAGAATATGTCCAATTATGGTTCCAAGTTGGTAAACGAAAGAATACCTCTAAGGTGCTCAAATAAAATTTCAAACTTAGGTATATTTGCATTTGCTTCTGCCGCGGTTGTTTGCTAAAGCAGTGTTGATTTCGCCGTGTAGATTGAGTCACACATATTTGCATGCTTTTTCTGTTGTCACATTACGCACGTGCTGATCGACCGTGCGGAAATATTCAATTCGACGACAGGCTCACAATCAAATTACGTTAAAGCAGACTTGATATAGCAAACTCGATCGAATGCACAGAATCACGAAAAAAAATGTATTACTTTTGCTTGGCGTAAAAGTTGCATTCTTTGAATTTGTAGGAGCGTTCGAATTGAATATTTCCGCACGGTCGATCCGCACGTGCGTAATGTGACAACATAAAAAGCATGCAAATATGTGTGACTCAATCTACATGGCGAAATCAACACTGCTTTAGCAAAACAACCGCGGCAGAAGCAAATGCAAATATACCTAAGTTTGAAATTTTATTTGAGCACCTTAGAGGTATTCTTTCGTTTACCAACTTGGAACCATAATTGGACATATTCTGAATAATTAATAGCGGAAATAAAAAAAAAATCATCGACGATTTTTTAATTAGCGCGTTCAGAAGCAAAAATGTCAGGTTTTGCGAGAAAATGAACAAAAATATTACATGACTTGTACCACTCTTAAAAATCATTGCCTTGGCCGAATCTATTGAAAATCTCAGAAAGTGTAGAACTAAGTCTTGGCAATAACTGGGAGCAAGGATTTTGTTGTATCTTGTCAGAGTGGGTTGTTATCGTAAATAGTACAAAGCATATGAATTTTTGTATACAAAAAAATAAAACCGTTTTTATTCAAAAACTATGAGTACGATTTTTTTGACACTTCCTCAGAATGTAGACCTAACTAACAACTTTACCGTAGGATATGTGGCTCTAAAAGTTTAGACCGATTTTTCTCGAAAATGAGCTTTAAGTAATGAAGACGACATAATGATTTCTTCACCTAAATAAAACGGATTTCAATAAAATATACTTTTTTTAAAATTTCATTCTATATCTAGACAAGTGTGAAAAGATCTTGGCAAAAGACGCACTGGAGCGGGAGCTACGGCTGTTTAAACGTCGCTAGTTGACTGTGAAAAAAACTAGACCGAGCTACCTTAAGGTGAGTCAATAGTTCCAAATGGCCGAATCGGTCATATCGGTTTTTGGCTCATAACTTTGACTCCCTTTGAGCAATGACCGTCAAACGGCACCAAAATCTAAAACAGTCATTCAGCTATAATATAATATACACTGATCGCGTTTTATGTCAGTAATTTGTGATATATACGGCATTAAACGAATGAGCTGTTGTCACAAAAACTCGATTTTGTGGAAAATCTAGCCGTTTTATTTCGCTGAAAAATTTAGAATCCTTTTAGCTAAACATAACAGACAACTCGGCCACGTTTTAAGAAATTCGTCGGAACTGAAGTCTCGCAACAGAAGCGAACAGAAAATGCACCTAAATTCTATATTGTCATCATCTTGAATGTTGTGAACGAAATAGTCGCTCCCTAAACATGCTTTAAAGCCGCGGTTTTAGGCTAAAGCTGGCGGCAATTCATTATACTTTCGACTGTCATACCGCGATTGTCGACCAGACTGACCGTTTTAAAGTATTTTAAAGTTGTATGAATGTAATAAAATGCTCAAATACCTGCCTAGGTCCAAGAAGTTGCGTTTTCTCCAATTTCTTCGTACTTTTTTCAAATTGTTCTGTTAGAAGTTTCCCACATAAGCTTCAAAGCACTGTGATAAATTATTAACCAATTTTGCTGCTGTTCGTGGTTTGGAATAAGAGAAATTACGTTTTTGGTTGAGCTCAGTTCCATCTCCTAGCTCAAACCAAAAGTTTTGCTGCTTTGTTTTTGAATACGCAATGAGGCAAGGTGCAAGATATGTCAAGAATTCGCACCCTTGTTAGGGGGGAGCCTCTATTATACAGTATGTCGACAAAATGCATATTGCATTATAGTTTGTGGCTGGCACATTGTTAAGGCAGTTCAATGTGCGACATTCTTTTTAACAAGCGGTATAGTTTCTTTTTATTGTTATATAGTTCTTATCGTCATGCAATATATTTATTTATTATTCAATTTTCATACACTGTACAAATTCTGATTTTCTGATTGGTCAGTTTGTACCACGTGACGTGTTGTTATGACGTGCAACACGTCACGACGTAATAATACCGACGTAATAAAAACTAACAATGAACGGCTATAAAGCACAGTGAGAAAGAAAACATGTTTCTGGTGATAAATTTGAGGATTTTTCGAAAAAGAGAAGATTAACAAGCATATTTAAAACAAAATGAAGAGTGCTTGGCGTTCCTGTTTTTAAGGTAAACTGTAATTGAAGTTTTTAGAGTAAGCTTACTGAGATTAACACATTTCATCGGCTTGAAAACAGTCAGCTCGCCGGCTTTCCAAATTCATATTAATATTTACTGTTTTTTAGACTGGTTATCCAAAACCTATCTCATAGAAAGTTGAGAAAGTCTGTCGCCACAAGTTCTCTCAGATGGGGTAAAGAAATTTTATCAAGAATCGAAGAAAACGCCAAACGAGTACTTCAGCCTTCGGCTCATCGACAGACGACAACTACTTCTTGCTTGAGTTTAGCAGCGTTTCAACCGTAAGTCGCCAGTTTAAACCTATATCCAAACCTCCAGCGATAATTTTCTAGACCTTTCACTTACAGAGTTCTAGGACTCAGTGCTGAATCACTTTTAACGATCCAAAAAAGTAGTTCTTGTGGACGATTTCAATTTTACCGAGCAAGTTGTAAACATGGATTCTGAGAACTGTTTATTATCTTTTAACAATCTAAAGTTCTTGTATCACGGTAATTTTCTAGTAGCTTTCTTTTGAAAAGTTTATTTTGTATTGTTAAAATTACCAAATGCTATTAAACTAATTTTGAACAACTATTTTGAGTGACTTGACTTCTAGTGATCTTAGATGTCGACTGGCAGTGTTAGTCTGCTTCTGCAGTGTATTCAAATTGAATAATAAAAAGGTTAACGCACTCTTTGCTCGTGAATTATCGGGATTTATCTTCACTCGTTTATTAACAATGAACTCGAAATTTTCTCATACTCCACTCGGCTAACGCCTCGTGCAGTATTTAAAATTTCTCGTTCATTGTTAGCAAACTCGTGAACATAAATCCCGATAATTCACTCGATGCGTGCGTTAACCTCTAAACTTGCACCCACTATAGCCTGCACTTTCCCATCCACTATGACTACAGTTCACAACGGGCATTTATGTACAAGTACTAACAACCAAGGTTACTAAGTCATACTATGCCTATGATAGGATTAAAGTTTAATTTGTTTGTTATGTATGCTCTCTTGCTAACATTAGTTCCTACGTTTCTTCTGAAAACAACTATTGTTACAATACAATAATATAATACTTTATTTAAACACGTAACGCCTAGGAGCTTATATAAACAAAACTTATTGAAATGCGTACGTGTATATTAGCAAAAAACTATAAACTATATATTACATATATTAATAATTTGAAATTTATAAATACTATTAAAATACTATATATATTCGAAATACTTTGTGAAAAAATCCTTAAAAATATTATTATAATGAAAATTCTTCTGATATTCGTTTACTACTTAAAGTATATATGTATTGCCAAGTAATAAGTAGTAAACGGAAATAGAAATATATAAATATTCATTCCTAGTTCATTAAAAATGTAAAGTTCCTAAACATCTGAAACAAATTATCTTTAACATCATATTAGTAAATATGTTACTCATGCATATATATAAATATATTACTCAAAACATGTAATCCCTTAAGGCCTTCTTAAACTTCGCAATACTTTGCGATTCTCTTATCTTAACAGGTAGAGAGTTCCAGATATTAGCAATGGCGTAAGAAAACGATTTATGGGCCCATTCGAAATTAAACTTAGGTAATGCTAATCTAGTTCCGGTACCCCTTAAATTATATTTGATGATCTTTTTAAATAATTTAATTATTCAGGGCTTTGTAAACTAATGCAAGCGATTGATAATGCCTACGCTTTTCTAATGAATTTGTTTTTGCATAATTAAGTATTTGATCGTAAGACGTTGATTTATTATTAGATAATCCTAAAACAGTTCTTAAAATATAATAATTAGTGTCCTCCAGTCGCTCTGCTTGAACTTTCCCAATACCAATGAGCAAGGGTCCACAGTAATCCAGATGTAGCAGGATATATAGTATATATGCCTTACAGAGTCGCACCATGATGTTCTGTGGTATAAATTTATGTAATCTTCTTAGTGCGGATGCTTTGGCACATGCTTTCTTTACCTGTTCAGTTATGTGTTCTTTAAAAGTCAATCTCTGATCTAGAACAACTCCAAGGGTCTTCATAGTGTCTGTAGTTTTAGCCACTGAATCCTCCATCATAAAATTGTATTCATAAGACGCTTTTCCTTTTTCATTGCCTGTGTCTTTACTGTATTTACTTTAAGATAATTGTTGGCAAACCAAGCTGAAAGTAGATAAAGGTCTGAATTGAGGAAACATTCCAAGACCATAGGAGAGACATCTGAACCGTAGAATGTTGTGTCGCCTCAGCATAGAGCCTCATAGATGTGTTGGATGTACAATAAGTTAAATCATTCATGTAAATATTTTTAATAACAATGGCCCCAAGAGAGAGCCAGCTGTTAGACTACAGTTTTCACGCTTTTCTATTCAGAACAAACACCATTAATTTCAACACATTGTCTTCTTCCCTGAAGATACGATGACATTAAAACAAGGGCATCGTTCGAAAAAGCTAATATATAAGAGACTGTGACATACAGAATCAAAAGCCTTACCTAAGTCTACAGCTATACAGTTGACACGTTTTCTCTATTATCGAGGCTTGAACGCCAATCTTCAGTCATTTTTAACAAAGCTGTGCAACAAGAATGACCTTTTAAGTATCCAGAGAGATTTGACGAAAGCTTTGTACTAAATTCTTCATTCATCTGATCAAATATCACTTTCTCGTAGATCTTAGAAATAGCAGTTAATATAGAAACTGGAGAATATAAACAGCCTCAGCCGTACATGTACTATTGTGCAATTCTGCTGCAAGATTGTCAAATGATGAACTTGTAATACACAGATTCGATCCGATAGATATAAAGCACTACAACAAACAACTTAACAACGTGAGTGAGCAACATCCAACATGGCCGACCCTCCCATCATGCCTTGCGGCATACTACAGTACAGATATTAGTATACATTTCTTATCGATGTCAATGTAACTGAAAAACTAACTAGCCTGTTACATTTTCACTCTTTTGCTTGAATTAGGCTAGAATTAGTTTTCACTGACATGTTACTGCTTTCAGATATGACGTTTTCAGTCCTAGTGGAAGCCTTGGATTCTCACCTGATAATGAAATGATAAACATGCAAATTAAACAAAGTAGAACTGATCAGAAAGAGCAGTTCTACCACGGATAACCCATGTTATCCACGTGTAAAGGGAATGTTCTATCCAGAATAATATACACTACCCATGCAATTAGCGCTCCACGGTATCTAATTTCAACTCGACTAGATCTAGAATTGGGTAAAGTTTCTCCAAATAAGCGAACTTTAACAAGTGTAATTTAAGAGCAGGAACTGTAGATTTTACAAATGATATTTCAGTTATGGATATGCACATTTGTAGATCAAGTGAAAATTTACAAAAGCCCATGCACGAAAACAGTTTTTGCTGTTCAAAATCTTCTACTGATGAGTTTTCAATGGAAGGAGTGCTACAATAAGTAACCCGGTTACATGGTTTGACGATGAGATTCATTTAGTAAAAATATATTTGCTTAATGTTGCTATTCTTACCTTCATCTATCTGACAAGCCACATCAGCAAGATCTTTATACGTACAATCGTCATGCTCAGTGTCTATATTGCACCATCCGTTGTGATAACACTCTGTAATAAACGTTTCTATACCACCGCATCTCGCATAGTTCATGAGCATTTTTGTTGTCATCTTTCCTTCGATATGGTAAATATAATTTACAGCTGCTTTTTAACTAAGCATTCGACAGATAACGTGAGCAGCAGATATAGTCAATTGAAGAAACGTTGTCAGGTCTAAAAGCATAGAACATAGCAGCTGAGACCGAAATGGTGCATGGGATGTGAATAATCATATTTAATTCGATTTATTCATTTACACTTTGCTTCGATGCAAAATGCTGAAAGCAAATGCAGGACCTGCGTTGGCGGGTCGTTTGGCTTAGATTTTTATTGGTTAATTGCAGTGTAAATGAATAAATCAGAATATAACTATTGACAACCCATGCACCATTTCCGTCTCAGCTTCTATGTTCTATGTTTTTAGATCCGACAACGTTTCTTCAATTGGCTATATATCCCACCAACCATTATCACAAACTGCTTCCCAAATCCCTTTGTACTGGATTTCCACTAAACCAATATGGCTTATATTAGTTTCCAACAGACAAATCGCGAAATTGAACACGGTGACCCCAATTTTTTATTTGATTTTTGGAATTAATAAAGCTTAGTTAATATAACTGTACGAAATTTAATTAAAAATCTATGTTAGGCCGATTTATTTCTACGGAATTACCTTAATAAAGAAGAGCTAGTTAACAATCACTCATTCTGATAATGCTCGCCAGGACGACGAAAACGTTTAAACCTTTTATAAAAACTCTTAGCCTTTTATTTGTAAATATCAATTTTAAGTGTATTATGTCACAAAATGATATTTGTTTAATGTTTATATTTCTTACCTTTATCTACCTGACAAACCACACAAGCAAGGTATTTATACGAGCAACCATGCAGACCACACTTTCCACCATCCCCTGTGACCACACTCTGCAATCGACGTTTCTTTACCACTACATCCCACATCGGACATAATCATTTTTGTTGTTGTGTCCCCTTCAATGTAGATAATTCGATTCACAGCTGCTTTGTAACCGAGCATTCGACAGATCACGTGAGCATCCTTTATATCCCAGTAATTTGGATAGCCATCATAACAAACTGCTCCCCAGGTCCCTTTGTACTGGATTTCCACTTGACCAACATGGCTTACATTAGTTCCCACCAGACGAACTTTAATCGCTTTTTCCGCTGAAAACAAACATTGAAGAAGATTCTTGGTTTATGGTGTTTGAATATGTCGTCGTAGTGACTGTTACTTCAATTTTAGTTTTTGTACCTACTGCAGAATGCAGTAGATACTATGTCATCGTGTTGAAAATGGATATACTTCACGCTTCACTCCAATTATGAGTTCACGGTATATTGGTATTCACCAGAACATGCATGAGTTCTGACACGGAGTTCTATGCTTGTTAACAATAGAAATGTGTTAACAATAGATAAAGTCGAAATATTTTCGGAAAATACGCGGGAACAAACAAATAAAGACGAAATGACGTACGAATCGACCGAATGTCTTTCGGAAACATTCAGGAAAAACTGACAAGCACGAAGTGTGTACGAATTTCCATGTGACTGACGATTGTTGACAAGTTTGACAGGAATTCAAGTCAAAAATCTTGGTAAGTGATGTTTTTAACAATGTTTTTATGCCAATTGATAAGGCTCAGCTGTAATAGAATGTGTCAGGTTTATTCTTATGGAGGATTTTTGAATAATTATTTAATTTTGAGATCGTTTTCGAGTGTAAATAATATAATATTGAAATGTTCGTCTCGATTTCGGGTTTGAGCCGTTGGCAATTGCATGTAAACAATCAAATAACCCCCAAATAACTCACTTCATTATACAATATTTCAGCTCCTATTAAGGAAATGTAATGGCCTCCGTAAGTACGAAGAGCTGAGCTCAAACATGTGGACCCTGATTGCAAGGCCAAACAAACACTAGCAATTCCTTTTATAAAACCTATGACACTGTCTATGAAAGCTGTCTCTATTGATGGACGTAAAAACATTATTAAAAATATCACTTACCAAGTTTTTCCGAACGTTTCAAAAAGACATTCGGGGTAATAACTGCCCTGTCCAACTCCATAAATTTCTTCATCACTCTTCGTGTTTTTCTTTTCAGTGCATTTCACATTGTCAGTAAATATTTCTATAACACTTCTGCAGTAGATACATGCACCTGTCAGGTGCCTTTTATTTTGTTTGTTGACAAACCACGCCAGCAAAATCTTTATACGTGCAACGAGAGTATACCTTCCATCATCCTCTGTGAGAACACTCTGCAGAGAGATTTATACGAGCAATAAGCTTTCCACCATCCGTCGTGAGAACATTTTGCAATCGACTTTTCGTTACCATTGCAGTCCACCCAATTCAGGAGCTTTTTTGTTGTCGTCTCTCCTTCAATGGAGTCAATGTAATTTACAACTGCTTTGTAACCAAGCATTCGACAGATTACGTGAG
Source organism: Telmatactis stephensoni (assembly GCA_029948255.1). Lineage (NCBI taxonomy): Eukaryota > Metazoa > Cnidaria > Anthozoa > Actiniaria > Isophelliidae > Telmatactis > Telmatactis stephensoni. Next base: position 14,525 of record JALIZF010000851.1, read on the forward strand.
CATCGTTTATATCCCAGTAATAATAACAGACTGCCCCCAGGTCCCTTTGTACTGGATTTCCACTTGACCAACAGTTCCCACAAGATGAACTTTAATTGCTTTTTGTCGGAGTATTAAAAAGCTATTATCACATATTCGAATCAAAGTGGACTTTGATAATGACGTTAAGAAACGTCGAAACGTCGTCTTTTACTTTTTATCACTCTAATGGATTTTAAGAGTATCATAGCGTTAGAATTTTGCTGTAAAGTGGACTTTAGAATAATATTGATAGCAAAAAACAAACGCTAGCATACAACGTTTCGGCGTTGATCTGGACGCCGTTATCACATATTGCCGCTTAAACATTTTTCTATCTACAGATTGCTCTTATCTGAACTGTATACGTTCTCACCTAGCCAATGATAAGTTGACAATGACCAGGCTAGGTAAACCTGAGATTCATAAACAACTGTGTATTAAAGAACACACAATGACTATACTGAAGTTTGTACAACTGTGGATATGAAAAAAAAGTCTAAAACAAACGGTTCGTGCACTGAAAAGTCCAATATTAGATTTAGCTGTGCAACATTGAATGCCTAACACTGATGAACAATAAACTATATAAAATGCAAATTATTTTGAAGAAACAAACAGTTTTCAGATTGCAGAGAGTCCTCACAATGGATGGTTGATGTAGACTTTGATCAATTAAAGTCTACATCCACCATCCATTGTGAGGACACTCTGCAATCGACTTTTCTTTACCATTGCATCTCACATAGTTCAAGAGCATTTTTGTTGTTGTCTCTCCTTCAATGTACCGAATGTAATTAACAGCTGCTTTGTAACCAAGCATTCGACAGATTACGTGAGAATCTTTTATATCCCACCAGTCACGACACACTGCTCCAGAGGTCCCTTTGTACTGGATTTCCTCTTGCCCAACATGGCTTGCAGGACTTCCCACCAAACGAACTTTAATCACTCTTTCCGCTGAAAACAAACATCATTGAAAAAGGTTCTTATAAAAAGGTTCTTAAAAATGCAGGACAGCATTGCGGTGCTGTAATTAGTTTGTGCTCCTTAATTTATAACAACACAAAAAAGAATCAGTTCTACTAGTACTGATGATATCATTCTTAATATAATGAATAGTGGAAACCAGTTGTATATTCAAGTTTGTCTCAATTTGCCAGACAGTCATTTTTAATGCAGATAGAATTACCTGATATCTGAAGACTACAAAAACTTCAAATTAACAGTTGTTGCTATTTATTGTAATGGTGATATGGGATGTAAGGTATTTGATAATTCACATGCAAGAGATTTGTATGGTAGAGGGCACCCTCAAAGTACATGTGTGCTTCTGGAAGTATCGTCATTTGATAGCTTGGTACGTTTTTTAAGAGTATACGTACAGGTAACAATGACATGTTTGAGATGAAAGGGGTGAAAATTAGTTAAATTCAAAATATAAGTCCTAACAAAAGTACCTGTGAAATCAACAGGTTAAATAGGACTATCTGGCTAGTTGAGACAAACTTCAATACAACTGACAGTTTCCAATACTCATAATGTCTAGTAAAATGTATAAGACTAAAATCTATTTCACGGGTTAAATGCCCCCACTCTATAAACATCAGCAATCAGATGGATCAACTATGACTTTGTCATTTCTTTGAGGGGAGAAAAGTTGTATTGGAAAACTAAATGTTTGGTATAGGTAATAGCATGTTTTGTACTGGTATTTGGGATTAATACCACAAGTACTAGTGATCTTTCGAAATTATTGTACCCTCATTCTCCTTTCAGGGTCAAATGAAAATCACTCAAAATAAAGTGTCACAGTCGAAAAAAAAAGAAAAGAAAAGAAAAAACAAAAAAACAAAACAGCAACAGGAATTAGACCCAGCTGCGCAGCACAATTTTATTTATTTTTACCACTGCAATTCACATCGGACATAATCATTTTTGTTGTTGTGTCTCCTTCAATGTACCAAATGTAATTAACAGCTGCTTTGTAACCAAGCATTCGACAGATCACATGAGCATCCTTTATATCCCAGTTATAGCTATAGCCATAAGAACAAACTGCTCCCCAGGTCCCTTTGTATTGGATTTCCACTTGACCAACGTGGCTTACACTAGTTCCCACCAGACGAACTTTAATCGCTTTTTCCGCTGAAAACAAACATTGAAGAAGATTCTTGGTTTATGGTGTTTGAATATGTCGTCGTAGTGACTGTTACTTTAATTTTAGTTTTTTGTTTGTTTTTGAATTTTTGTTGTTGTTATTTGCATATTTTGTTTGTTTGATTTTTGTTTTTTTAAACTGATATCAGATTGTCTGGGCCGAATGTACTGCTTTGTAACCAAGCATTCGACAGATCACGTGAGCATCCTTTATAGTGACATGCGCGTCTGTATCACCCATAAATGTAATAACAATCATAAATGTAATACCCACCATAAATGTAATAAAAATCAACCATAAATGTAATACCAACCATAAATGTAATAACAATCAACCATAAATGTAATAATTGACCCCACCATAAATGTAATAACATTTAACCATAAATGTAATATCCGGACCCCACCATAAATGTAATAGCATCTAACCATAAATGTAATAAACGTTTGGTTAATACATAGTGAAGTACAACTCGTATTCATTCTTCATTGGAATGTGCCTATGAGTTGATGTCTGGTAATCACGTGACCGGTGATGTCATCAACAATAGGGTATCACTAGTTTTTATTCTTATTCATATGTTTTTTCGTGATCAGAACAAAGAGTGTTTTTTCCTTCTTTTGCCCAACAATTTTACAAGATTAAAATTACGACTTAAACACAGGCACCTTTGGGGAAGTCATCAACTGCCCATCTTATAAGTCAAGTGTCTGTCCTAGAGAAAAAAATATTTATTATGATCCCCTGTACCTTATACATATTGCGGCTGATATACCATTTTTCCCCTCTAATGAACATTTCAGTAAAAATTAGACAACGTTTATAGGGTTGCCCCGTCCTTCTTTCGAAAAGCGTACAGCTCAGTTGTAAATCTCAGTCTCATTAAAGACGGTTAATTGACTTCCTCTTTCCCCAATAAAGCAATAATGTATATATCATTTAAACACTGGGAGACAAAAACAACAACACATCTTGTGGCTACGGAATTCTGTCAAGTATGAGTATTTTTTCTTCTTTTAAGTTTTTTTCCTTCTTTTCTTTTCTTTTCTTTTCTTTTCTTTTCTTTTTTTTTCTATTTATTTTCTAGATTAGTTAGAGATTTAGAGGAGTTTATTTGGTCGAGCGATGACAATAGAAAAAAAATTAGATAGTCCGGCCTAATAAATCAAAAACAATTGAATAAACAAACTGACAGTTCTGTTCAGATTTTTTAGGACAGACACTTGACTTATAAGATGGGCAGTTGATGACTTCCCTAAAGGTGCCCGTGTTTAAGTCGTAATTTTAATCTTGTAAAATTGTTGGGTAATAGAAGGAAAAAACACTCTTTGTTCTGATCACGAAAAAACATATGAATAAGAATAAAAACTAGTGATACCCTATTGTTGATGATATCACCGGTCACGTGATTACCAGACATCTACTCATAGGCACATTCCAATGAATAATGAATACGAGTTGTACTTCACTATGTATTTATGGTTAAATGTTATTACATTTATGGTGGGGTCCGGTTATTACATTTATGGTTAAATGTTATTACATTTATGGTGGGGTCGATTATTACATTTATGGTTGGTATTACGTTTATGGTTGATTTTTATTACATTTATGGTGAGTATTACATTTATGGTTGTTATTACCTTTATAGGTGATACACGCGTCAAGCAGATCACAGCATAACATTAGCACCCTAGGTATCGAACTAGGACGAGTTCCTCTTGTTCTTTTTTGGACATTTTATAGTGATACGCGTGGTGGTCGTCGCTTATATTCTAGACATAGGACTGTTTTTCGTTTATAACCGAGAAGCATTACAATAACAGGAATAATAAACAGGAATAATTTATTGACTCACATAACGCCTAAGAGCATTTGACATGCTCGTTGGATTGCGCACATGTAGTCGAGTAACTGCACCACCAGCATGTGAAAAAGAAGAACGGTGTTCAAATCGCATTGGTGAAATCAATCCCTTTTTGTTGTTGTTGAGTTTTTGGCTAGATTTTTACTAAGAGTCTTTATTGCATGTTCCTTTATGTTTTGTCTCCAAGGTTCCACTACTCAGTGTGCGTACGTAATTGACTCCATAAGGCGGGAATCAATACCAAGGCCAGAGCAGAGTACAGTTGATCGTGTGTAAAATAGTTACGAGTTTCAGCCAAGCCTTTAGGCTCAAATTTACTAGTTCCTTCTCTTTCCAACCCCTCCTTCCCTCCCCTCGTAGTGTACTTTCCTTCTTTCGTTCATTCTTGAAATGAATGCAAAAGCAGTAGTAATATAGTTATGCTAGCTCAGCTGTTTTTTAGGACACTTGAAATTCAGCAGCAGATATCATCTCGTTGAACTCAGTCTACATGTATTGGATTCAGTGTTTGTCATAAACACGAATGTTATTACATTACCATATTTTTTTTTACGTTGTTGCTTTCATTTGATAAATTCAATAGTTATATTTGCGATGATAAATGAAAAGGACCTCCGCCAGCGTTTCAATAAAAGACAACCAACAGACTAAGCTTTTAGTCAATGAGACACTTCTATCAACTCATCCATTTGTGACTATAAAACACTTCTATCGAGCAAAGTGTACCGAGTCATATTTATTCGTGTTGTACATCCGAAATTTCAGTTCTCACGCTGCCGTTTAGAGTAACGCGGTGCAAATTATAGAAACGGGAGCTAATTTGCATTCCCATTCAAAGCATTGGCATAGGACTTTTCTGTACCTTTGTGAAAAAAGTCATGGTAACGTATTTGGCTCTGCAAACTTAAAAAAAACCTTATCAACTGTTGTTTATGACTTTCATTTTCTTGCTGTTCGTCGTCTATGTAGTACGTAGCCAAAACGTCTTTTCGCCAAGCGATGGACCAGACAGCTTTGAGCGGTTCCAGGTGAACACAAGCCTAGTCAGTCCAGAAGTTCAAATTGGACGCCATATTTCAACTCTGTAAATGGTAGTTATTATTTGATGATCCAAAAATGCCAATTTTAAATGAAAAGAAAAAAATGAAAGAAAAAAGACCAAAAAAAAGAAAGAAAGAAAGAAAGAAAGAAAGAAAGAAAGAAAGAAAGAGAGAAAGAAAGAAAGAAAGAGAGAAAGAAAGAAAGAAAGAAAGAAAGAAAGAACGAAAGAAAGAAAGAAAGAAAGAAAGAAAGAGAGAAAGAAAGAAAGAAAGAAAGAAAGAAAGAAAGAAAGAAAGAAAGAAAGAAAGAAAGAAAAGAGAAAAAAAAACCGTTTAGGTTCGTCTGGTGTGGAAATCCAGTACAAAGGGACCTGGGGAGCAGTCTGTGATTGTAATGGCTACTGAAATCGAAATCTAAACGGTGCTCACGTCATCTGTCGAATGCTTGGTTACAAAACAGCTGTAAATCGAATTATCCACATTGAAGGAAAGACAACAACAAAAATGCTCTTGTGGAATGTGGGGTGCAGTGGTAAAGAAAAGTCGATTGCAGAGTGTCCTCACAACGGAAGAATACTAATTGTGGAATATAAAACAAAACAGAAGACAATCTGATATTAGTTTAAAAAATCAAAAATAAAATAAAATATACAAACAACAACAACAACAACAACAACAAAAACTAAAACTAAAGTAACAGTCAGTACGGCGACATTTTCAAAGAACATAAACTAAGAAACTTCTTCACTGTTTGATTTTCAGCGGAAAAAGCGATTAAAGTTCGTCAATCTGGTGGGAACTAATGTAAGCCATGTTTGTCAAGTGGAAATCCAGTACAAAGGGACCTGGGGAGCAGTCTGTAATTATTACAATGGCTATAGGTATCTCTGGGATCTAAACGATGCTCACGTGATCTGTCGAATGCTTGGTTACAAAACAGCTGTAAATCGAATTATCCACATTGAAGGAAAGACAACAACAAAAATGCTCTTGTGGAATGTGGGATGCAGTGGTAACGAAAAGTCGATTGCAGAGTGTTCTCACAACGGATGGTGGAGTGTACACTCTGATTGCACGTATAAAAAGCTTGCTGGTGTGGTTTGTCAGGTAGATAAAGGTAAGAATTAACATTAATCCATTATAGTGTTATGTTTGATTATACATTCTAATCGTAAATAAAACTAAGCAAGCTTGAATACTGTAGCCTTCGTGTGATTGAAAACTTTTAGAAGATTTTTACCAGAAGAAACAGCTCTAATAAATGTGTTCTTAAACCAGGTGTAGTATTTACATACCCATGATTAAAATGACATTGACCATTTTTTCATTATACAGCTTTTTTATCAGTTCAAGTTCGTTTAGCTGGAGGAACGTCACCCAATTCTGGTCGTCTTGAAGTCAGATATCATGGTGTGTGGGGTACTGTATGTCATAGTGGATGGGACAAGAACGACGCTGAGGTGGTTTATCGTATGCTTGGGTACCCTGGAGTACAAGTTGTCAAACACTCAAACTTTAGTTCTGTCAAAGGCATAGTATGGCTGAGAGAACTTGCTTGTACTGGCACAGAAATAAACATTGCTAGCTGTAGTCATTGAGGATGGGGATTTGGCTGTTGGCATAGCAGACACTTTGGTGTCACGTGCAATATGGGTACGTTTGAGATATCAGAATACGTTTCGGACCCCTGTGTCTTTAGACTTTAAAAGCACGTAGGCTTTATAATTTTTTATAAGGTTAGTATACATTTTCTGAAAGCTGTACGTAGTTGTCAAATATGCTTTTATGTCGTATCATTGTAGAAAACGTACCTTGATTGCAATGGAATTTAAGTTATCCTAGTGGAAAACACTAACACATTCTCTATAAATGATCTATTAAAAAGTGTGTCGCAGATTTTCGATGTCTATTTTAATTTAGCTGCAAAACGTCGCCAAAGTATCAATCATTTATACAGAGGTTTGGCGAACAAATAGTATCAAATAAGGTTTTTAAATTAGCGAAAAAGAAAATTATCAAAAATCTGACACATTATTTTAAGATCATCATCTCGAGAGCGTGATGGAGCGTTTTTCGCAAACATTTTACATTCCATGAGGAATCAAACTATTTGATCGAATTTCACTTATTTTTGGTTCTGTCAAAAAAAAAAAAAACAAACAAACAAACTGAAAAAACAACAACAAACAAAGAAAAACAACAACAACAACAACAACAACAAAACCACCTGAACACGACATCGTCAGGATTTAATTTCATTTAATGATCAGTCCATTACCTATAACATGGCTGACATTGATTATAACAGCTTGCAATGTGATTCTTGCCTTGCGTTTCCAATGGCTGCTCCTCAGTTTACAGTAAAAGGAATTAATAAAGTAGTTTTAAGTACGTAGTCGACGTTAAACCAGGCAGTGAACATGTTGCATGTGCCAAAAGGCGAATATTCAAGAGTATTCAAGAACTGAATACGCCTTCGAAACTTGGGGTATTCTTGGATATTCGACACGGATAATATACGTAACGTATGGTAATAGTATTCATTTTGAATTCTTACGCATACGCTACGTATTTTATATTTCTGTGGTATTCGGACTTGCATATGTGAAGTATAAATATACCGAGATTTTCAACTCGTATACTCAAGATATCAGAAAATGAATATCCCTGCGGGACTTGAGATGTTGTCATATATTCTTGACGAAAATTATACGCGAAGTATGGAAAGACGAATACTTATGCATACTTTACGTATTTTATATTTCTGTGGTATTCGGACTTGCATATGTGAAGTATCAATATACCAGAATTTTCAACTCGTATACCAAAGATATCAGTATAAGAATATTCCTTCGGGACTTGAGATATTATCATATATTCCTGACGAAAATTATAGGCGATGTATGTTATGGCGAATACTTATGCATACTTTTCGTACTACATATAACTAGATATGAGGATTTGCATACTTAAAGAAAGAATATACCGGAATTTTTGGCAGGCATTCTTAAGCTATTTCGGAATGAATACTTGCTACACAACATATTATCTAGTATGCCAGTATTTTAATACAATATATATACATCATGCAATGATATGGATACACAACAATCAAATTAACTTTTTCGTATCGTGCCTTCCAAAAGTATTTGATTTGTAATTACCAGTCCAAACAAACAAATCCAATCTTTTTCTATAAGCTGTCTACATTGCATTTATAATATTCTCATTCACCTTGAAATCAAATAATTGATGATGCATAGCTAAACAAGTTTGAGTTTTGATGCACTTTCAATCTTATTTACTGCATTAATTTACACCATAATGAATTTACTTGAATAAATCCGAATTAATTTTAGTCTTAATACTTTGGAACTAACTTATGCAATAATACAAAGATGCATAAATATTGCAAGCACTCCACATTGCAGACCAGCATGAAGATCTCATGGTCACTCCCATGGTAATGCAAATTACAAAGATCATGCAACAATTTATACAGTCTGGTATTATTACATAAATAGAAAATGCCAAAACTGAATTATTACAAAGACTTAACATTAAAACATGGGAAAAATAACAACAAAAACAAAAATAACAACAAAAACAAAGCAAAAAATTCTTGTTGATCCTCAGATATTTAATGATTCCCAGCTCAATCTGAAGTGATCAATGCAATAATGCAGAAATATATAAATGTTTCAAGCACTCCACATCACAGCCCAGCATGAAGATCTCATGGTCACTCCCATGGTACTGCAAATTACAAAGATCATGCAACAATTTATACAGTCTGGCATTATTATTACATACATTGTAAATATAAAAATGACCAAAACTGAGTAAATAATACCAAGCTTTAACTCATAACATTAAAACATGACAATCCAACAAAACAAAGCCAAAAACAATCTTGTTGGTGCTCAGATATTCTCAAATGACTTCAAGCTCAATTGTAAATACAAAAAATGACCAAAACTGAGTGAATAATACCAAGCTTTAACTCATAACATTAAAACATGACAATCAAACAAAACAAAGCCAAAAACAATCTTGTTGGTGCTCAGATATTCTCAAATGATTTCAAGCTCAATTGTAAATATAAAAATGACCAAAACTGAGTGAATAATACCAAGCTTTAACTCATAACATTAAAACATGACAATCAAACAAAACAAAGCCAAAAACAATCTTGTTGGTGCTCAGATATTCTCAAATGATTTCAAGCTCAATTGTAAATATAAAAATGACCAAAACTGAGTGAATAATACCAAGCTTTAACTCATAACATTAAAACATGACAATCAAACAAAACAAAGCCAAAAACAATCTTGTTGGTGCTCATGCAGATATTCTCAAATGACTTCAAGCTCAATTGTAAATACAAAAATGACCAAAACTGAGTGAATAATACCAAGCTTTAACTCATAACATTAAAACATGACAATCAAACAAAACAAAGCCAAAAACAATCTTCTTGGTGCTCAGATATTCTCAAATGATTTCAAGCTCAATTGTAAATATAAAAATGACCAAATATAAAAACTGAGTGAATAATATCAAGCTTTAACTCATAACATTAAAACATGACAATCAAACAAAACAAAGCCAAAAACAATCTTGTTGGTGCTCAAATATTCTCAAATGATTTCAAGCTCAATTTGAAGTGGTCTGCATGAAGATCTCAATGGTCACTCCTAAGGAACTGTAAATTGCAAAGATCATGCAACAATATATACAGCTACTAAGGCATTATTACATAAATACACATTGACAAAAAACAAAAAATTCCAAAGTGCAAAGTCATGACATTCAATTGCAAATCAATTTAGTTGTTAAAAAATAAATCATTGCTATATTGTTATATAGCTATCATTTGTAGAATTTGTAGCAACTTTTAGTCATTTGACTTGTGCAACAAAGGTTGCATTTGTATTATGATATTAGAATGATTTTCATTAACCTATGAAATACACTTTAAAAGCTTATTTAGTACTAGAGTGATTGCAGAAAACCTGTGAAATAGAAAATAGACTAATACAGGGCATCTGACGTAATGCGGCAAAAAAAGTAAAATTATGCAAAATTTCAGACCAAATTGTGCGGCAAAGATGATTGATTATGCGGCAAAAAGGACTGATTATGCGGCAAATTATGCAAATTTTTTCTGATCTTTTTTTTTATATGTTGATAAGTTTTAGGGGTAAAAACATTTTATTTGCATTTTTTTATAAGGCGTAAGGAATATTTAGAATTGAAACAAAGCATGAAAAATAATTTTTGAATAGTAGATAATCAATATTTTTGTTTTTAATTTCACTACAAGATGATCTTAATACTGTCATATGCATAATTATCAATCTTAACTAGAAATTCATCCATTTTCGATTTTTTTCACTGTACTTTACTTAGGGCATAGAGAAAAGCATGTTTACTATAAATATATATGTCGGCAATGCTGATTGGATCATTGACAGAAAGGAATTGTTTGATTTAAACCAATAGCAAATGGCGTTAGAACAAAACTAGTGCCAGTCTCTTTGCTCTCCAATGCAAGTGACGCCTTGAAGATGGGTGAAAAATCGTTCGACTCTGGCCTGTTTTCGTAGACTTTTCGCTAGTTTTCACGAGCGTATTTACATTAAAATGGTATTTACATTAAAATGTATAGACCTACATATATGTCTTAAGTATTAGTGACATTTCATTTGATTTTAGTAAAAAAATATGAACTTTTTGGCAATTTAATATGCGATTTTCGGTGATTGTGCGATTTTATGCGATTTTAGGTCAATTGTGCGATATCGCATAATCGCGTTATATCAGATGCCCTGCTAATAGAAACTGGTACGTAGACCTTATTTCATTTGTTTCCTTTTGTGTCTATTATACTATCACACCCTGGCTATTAGTTCTTGTTTCATAGGTTTTTTGCTCCAATTTTTGCTACTTTGCTCCAGTTCTTTTGTTTCATGTTGTATTTATCTGAAAAAAATATAATAATTATTATGGCATATGCAAGTACTAGCTCTCACTGACATTTGACTACAGTAAAGTTCTTTTCTTGAAGGCTTTATTTGTGTAGCAGTGCCATATTCAGTTGAACTCCTTTTATACTGGTACTCTCTCCTTGAAGACTTTCCCTCATATATGATTTCCTTTCTTATAGCATTTAATTCTTCAGTTATCTTCTTTCTTTCCAAATTATTTTCATTCTGAAGTATGCATCCTAAAAGCAAACATTTTATAGATATAAGATGCAAAGCATCATTTTGAAAGATTTTGTATCTGGGTTAACAATCCATGCAGACTGGGGCACCCCTAAAACCGGGACGGGGACGTGGGGACGTGGGGACGTGGGACCGGGACGCGGGACTGGGACGCGGGATGGGGACGCCATATATAATTTACTACGGTTGATCATTCTACCCGGCCGTGTACTCCTCGTTTTGTCTTGGTACACTAAATAAATTACTGAATACTCACAAGGGTGCTTTAGTGCTAGCTGGATTAATAAATATGACTCAAAGCTCTTTTTAGCTCCTTTTCTTTCGTACTTTTGTTGCCGCCATCTTTGAAATCATGAGCCAGCAATACTTTGTTACAGCAAAATATCGCCTTACACAGGAAGCCCAGAGATGGAGTAAACGGGTGAATGTTTGATCAAAATGGCTGGTGACTGAAGAAATAATCTCCTTGATGTTTCAAAGGATGACCAGACAGACGATTAGAAAATAGGAAATTAGGAAATTTTGTGCTACTGGCATTGATTCTTCTCATGTAGGTATGTCATACTTGTATTATAACTCAACATCACGGTGAACATTGAAAGTTATGCACGATAGATGATAGAGTTGGTAAAGTATTAAAGAAATTTTCTCACCGCTGCTTGACACTAGATCGACAACATCGATACACGACGCCATGACGAAGAGGTCCTTTTGGCGCCAAATACACCATGATGTCATTCACGAGTCATAACAACAATCTCTGGGCTTCCTGTGTAATGTGATTTCAAAGATGGCGGCAACTGACTGTTGGTATCGTTTCAAAAGTACGAAAGAAAAGGAGCTAAAAAGAGCTTTGAGTCATATTTATTAATCCAGCTAGCACTAAAGCACCCTTGTGAGTATTCAGTAATTTATTTAGTGTACCAAGACAAAACGAGGAGTACACGGCCGGGTAGAATGATCAACCGTAGTAAATTATATATGGCGTCCCCATCCCGCGTCCCAGTCCCACGTCCCCACGTCCCCGTCCCGGTTTTAGGGTTGCCCATGCAGACTGTGGCAAAATGCAAGACTCATGTATTCCAACACAACATCATGGATTCTTAGGTTTCTCTACACTAGGTAAGGACAGTTAAAAGCAATTAACGATGTGCTGTTACTCTCGTATTTTGGTAGGATTTCTTCAGCTAATAAAACAGACAAAGTCCTAAATTCATGTCAGTGTTGTATGTGTGATACAGTGAAAAATTGGCGCCAAAAGCCCTCTATTGCTCTTCACAATCGATTACAGACGTCTACACCGAGAAAAACCTAACAAAAAACCCTTTGTCGTACGTACCTTTCTTTTATCTTGTTTCGTTGTGCCCTTTTAGTAGTTTTTAGCTCCAAGAGCAAAAGAAAAACATCCAACAACAACGACAACTGTTCTTAAAATAAATATTTTCTCTTCTAATAGCCAGCGGTAAGTCAAGTCAGCGGTCAACACACAGGAATCGACACTAGTGAAAAACGTCTGCGCATGCGTGCATATTACGATGTTTTCTTAAGAAATGTTTGAGTTTTAGCCTGAAATGAAATGCTCGTGTTCTCGGTGTATACATAAAATTTCTCTTGTATACTTTTGTGAGACAAAGATATTGTATTTATGAAGACATTATGTTAATACTGGCCCTAAGTTTCAAGAATTGATCTTAAGTTTTGACATTTTGTGAAAACCGTTGTTGAAGGCAAGCGTAAAAGCGAAATTTGCATAAGTTACAAAAGCACGAAGACGTGACTACGAGCATGCGCAGACGTTTTTCACTAGTGTCACAGGAATCCCGTACATTTTTCACAATAAACCAATGAAAACGCGGTATTTGATCACGTGGGTAATTTGAATGTTGTTACGTTGCTGTTTTGGGCGGTCGACATTTTGAGTAAACCGTTGAAAGTACAAGGAGATAAAGCGAATATTTTCTACAAAAATATCTATTTTGAGCCTAAAATATGGCCTACATTAATCTCAAATTGAGGTAGAAAGATTGAGAAAGCTTTAATACGTGGTTGGAAAGAAGAGCAAGCTTCATCAGAGTACAAATAGTCAGTTATTCTACTCTGAGGGAAGGGACGCCGAAGTCGCTGGTAAGTTGATAAGTATATTGACCGAGATTAAGCTTAATTTACTCTACAAAAAGTCAACTTTTAAACCTTCTTACAGGCAGGGAGAAGGTCATAAAGGACATCCTCTTAGGATGGCCATGTTTTGATTAGACTATGTCAGGAATATGATTGTTCTTTCCAGTAAATCAGCTTGGGTATAAATACATGTAGCCTGCATATTGAGTTGTGCTCTCGGTTGTGATTAATGTTTTTAAACGAAAAGATCTTAAAATATATACTTTTATATCTTCTTAGTTAAACTGGAGAATCTTGGATTGTGACTTTAAAAGCGAAAAGGCCAAAAAAGCTCAAGCATGGGACTGAACCAGTGATCAACGTCTATTTCTTGGAGGTGCTTCATACCGTACTAGAGCTCTATTCGTACGTCAACTTGTCCTGTGGCTACATTGATTGCGAACAGTTGAGTGTAAAGGACACTATTAGACACATTTAAGAAATAGATTCAAGGTAGTAGTCTATTATCTATTACTGTTCAAATGTTTATACCGCCGTGTCAATTGATGTATTTTATATATACCGTATTTTAATAAAACACATTTCAATGCTATGAATTTGTTTATAAATTTGTTTATTCTATTCATTATGTATTTGGATGCAGTTATAGGGGCTTTGAATGAGTAAATAATAAGGCTTTTGCAAAAAAATGCTTGAAAATCTACCGTATTTGGAAGGGATGCTGGGAGGAATTCAGAGGGTAGTTCGATAAGAAGACGTCAGGGATTTCTAGTATTCAGGAATATTCGTAACATAAGACTGAAATTCGGGGGGTGGTTCGCTAAGAAGACGTCAGGGATGTCTAGTATACAGGAATATTCGTAACATACGACTGAAATTCGGAGGGTGGTTCGCTAAGAAGACGTCAGGGATGTCTAGTATACAGGAATATTCGTAACATACGACTGAAATTCGGAGGGTGGTTCGCTAAGAAGACGTCAGGGATGTCTAGTATACAGGAATATTCGTAACATACGACTGAAATTCGGAGGGTGGTTCGATAAGAAGACGTCAGGGATGTCTAGTATTCAAGAATATCCGTAACATACGACTGATATTCGTACGGTAGTTCGTTAGGAAGAATTTGAAAATGTCTAATCAATATTCGAAGCATCAACGAAACGAATTCAATAGAATACAAGAGTATGCGTATTTTGTACATCAGGTCAGTCAAGAGTATACGGGACGAAAATGGAAAAACTGGCTGGATTCGTACCGAGTGATTCTAGCATGACGTTGCATCACTCGGACTTGAATACCATGGAATTTTTCTGAATACTTAAAGTATGCATGTCCATATTCAAGTATATTCTTCTCGAATATTTGCCTTTTTGTACAGTGTTGAGATGTAATACTTCTTAAAGGAGAGCGCGTGCTGGAACAGAGGTTCTAAACATCGATAAACTGCTAAAAGCACGAGGCTGTATAAATTGACGTATAAAACAATGAGCGGCCTGACTGATTAGTATCAAAATTTAAGGTAATGGGCTCGCGCGAGCTTTTATCGAACTGGAAATCAATGAAGAAAATGAAGGGGGGGGGGGGAGGGTCAGTGCTAGTTTTGGTGCTATGATAGCTCGAAAAGAGCGAAATCTCGCCTTGTCGAACGAAAACAACAAATTTTAGAGTTTGACCTCTAGTGTACGATAAGTATTCGCAAATTTGCAAACTAAAGGCTTTCAGACATGCTCAAGGGGACATAGTATTATGAAAAGTAACACAGCTTCACTTATGTGTAGGTAAAGATAAGTATTCGCATTTAAAAGATGAAATCAGTTGTACTTACCCTCGAATGGGACGCTCATTTTGGCCATTTTTCGCGATTTTCACAAAAACCTACAGTTGGAAAGGTTGTGGAAAGGTTGTGGTTCGGGCTTCGATTCTCGATAAAATTGAGAAAATCTTTCAGTCATTTTTTTTTTCATCTACTTATTAAATTTGTCTAGAGTCAGTATTTTTACCTGTCAATAAATACCACTTATTAGATATTTTCTTGTGTATTACGGGCTGATATTTTAAGAGTCGCGTATGTATTTTGCCGAGGCAAAATGCGAGCGATTTGTAAAATGTCAGCCCGTAATACACAAGAAAATATCTAATAAAGGATTTATTATACAATTGCTTTTTCGCTTTGTTTTTAATAGTATTTTTATCATCAAAACATACAGTCCTTTTTAAAACCCAGTGCGCGCGCGCTTCAAACCGGTTTGAAGCCTTGACGTCATACAGGGCCGTATACGCAAACCAGATATCTAAACAGTCCTTTTTGCAAACACGGAAAAAAAACGGGTTTGAAGCCGGAAACCGGATTTCTAGAGGGTATTACCGTCCCATATTAGCCCTCAAACGATACCTTATTTGGTAAATTTACGTCACAATTGTATAATAAAAATCCTAAAATTAGTATTTCAAGGTACTTGGAATGTTGACTAGGGGATAAGCGCAAGTCAGCTAGTAGGGATGTATGTATGTAAATAAGTTCCTAACCAATCTGTGGAGATATCCTAACCCATGGGCGTTGAGTTAATTTGCATCAGAGTTGGATCGGGTATCCAAGAGTATGAACATGACCCCAAAACAAGCATCTAATTCATTTCGTGTATCAAGTCATAAATTGTTTATGAGTTTGGACATGTTATTCGCTCTTTAGATAAACTACGCCAAAGATGTGCGCGTACGTACCCAGATATTCACGATTCAGTGGAATTCCGTCTGCGTGGGCATGGTGTTTCACAATCAATTACCATAAGGTTATTATTTTGAGCGACTAATAAATTTAGTCACGCAATTTTACCAGTAGAATTAATATATTAAAAACAATTATAATAGCATCCTTTTAATTGAATTGGGACCCTGATCAAGACAACAAACAAAACAGAACTGAGATAATCTGATAAAAAATAATAATAATAATAATAACTTTATTTCAGGAGCTAGGAAAACATCTATATAACTATAGTTAATCACGATGGCCCTCAAATCAGGAGGGCCAAAGATATCTGATATCAGTTTAAAAAACAAAAATCAGACAAACAAAATAGAATAACAACAGCAAAAGCAAAGATACAAAAAAAAAATAAATAAATAAAACTAAAGTAACAGCACTACGACGCGGACATTTTCCAAGAACATAAACTAAGAAACTTTTCAATGTTTGATTTTCAGCGGAAAAAGCGATTAAAGTTCGTCTGGTGGGAAGTAATGTAAGCCATGTTGGTCAAGTGGAAATCCAATACAAAGGGACCTGGGGAGCAGTCTGTAGTTATAATTACTAGGATATCAGAGATGCTCACGTGATCTGTCGAATGCTTGGTTACAAAGCAGCTAAAAATAGAATTTTGGACATTGAAGGAGAGAACAACAACAAAAATGCTCATGTACAATGTGGGATGCAGTGGAAAAGAAAAGTCGATTGCAGAGTGTTCTCACAACGGATGGTGGAATGTACACCATTATTGCTCGTATAACGATAAAGGTAAGAATAAATGACGTTAAAAGTTTTACTGTCAATAACATTTTCTAATCATAAGCAAAACCAAAATAGCTCACTTACTATGTCAATCACTATAGTATAGTGATATAATTTCTACTGATTACTTTTAACCCTTGGAGGACGCAGGGGGTGGGTACGTTTTGGCTATTTTTCAAAGGAAAACGATCTAAAAATTATTCCGACTCAAAATAAAGCGTTGTCAAGGAAACTGGTGCTGTTTCAAAACACTCAATCGTGACCTGAAATCGGTTTATAAATTTTTTTTTTCGAGCCATTTAATTTGGTACTACAGGAGCCCCTTGTCTTGCATTATTAAGCACGAAAAGGCAGTAGAGAGGATCGTCTGGAAGAATTCAAAGGTGGGAAGCGAATTTCCGACGATAGAGTCACAAATGGCGGCAAGGTTATAATGTGTAATTCCTTGAGTGATGAAGCTTCTCTGGTCGTCCTGTATTGGATTTCACGACCTATCAAGGCAATATGGACGAGTTTTGGCTTCTAAAAAATACAATCTGTGCAATATTTTGCCTGTAGGTGAGGATGTCTCAGCACTTCTCAAAAATATCTAAAACAGGAAATCTGGAGAATTTGCAGAATTACCCACAATGCTGTTTTATCAAGCAGAGGAAAAATAAGCCTGTTTCCGTCAGTTAGTCTAATCAAACGGCTGTTGCTCGGCTCGTCGAAGAGGTGAGATAGAAAACACGATGGAAATCCCAAACAGTAGGTCCAAATTTTGCTGTGAAAGGCGACTTTTGGTTTTTCAAGGAGTTTTTTTCTATTAAAATCGAGAGAGAGAAAGCATGTTTTCGCGTTTTGATTTTGGACGCGTAAAATGCGCATTTTTGTTTTTCGTGTTAAAACAAAGGCGCGCTCGACATTGCTCCTGTGATTATTAAGTAGACGCCTAATAGCGCGTTAAATATCATAAACAGCTGTGTAGAAATTAAAATCGGGAAATGGAAGCTTTTACAAGCCTGCTTTGACTTGTCATGATCAATCAAACGCATAAGAACAATCTTCTTCAATGTTTGATTTTTAGCGGAAAAAGCGAATTTTAATTCGCTTTAAAAAGTTCGTCTGGTGGGAACTAATGTAAGCCATGTTGGTCAAGTTGAAATCCAGTACAAAGGGACCTGGGGAGCAGTCTGTCATTATGGCTGGGTCTGGGATCTAGAGGATGCTCACGTGATCTGTCGAATGCTCGGCTACAAAGCAGCTGAGAATCCAATTTGGTACATTGAAGGAGAGACAACAACAAAAATACTCATGAACGGTGCGGGATGCAATGGTAAAGAAAAGTCGATTGCAGAGTGTCCTCACGATGGATGGTGGAATGCTGGTTGCTCGTATAGATCCCTTGCTGGTGTGGTTTGTCAGGTAGATAAAGGTAAGAATTAATGTCGTTAAAAAATACAATTTTACTGTCAATGAAATTCTTTAATCATTAACAAAACCAAGAAAACTTGCAGGTAGTTGCTTCTTTTCCACTGAAAGATTTTAAAAAAGAATTTTACTTGATAAACTGTAGTCATAATTTTACTTTTTTGTGTAATACATGTTTAATATTTTCCTGTGTGTTAGAGGTTTGGCTCGCGTTACGTTTCGTCAATAATTTAGGGAAGAATCGCTCGCCAAACCTCTTGACCACTGCACAGGACGTTGCTGTTTTCTTTGGACTTTAAACCCATTTGATTGACGCAGCCTAAACCAATAGATTTGAAGTTGGACTGTATTTAATTCCACCTCGTGCTCTAGTCTGCCGGGTGTCGGATGACTTATTGTTATTGGTTTATCCAGGCAAGCATAAACAACATTTAGCAGTAGTAGTATACTTTTATTTAAACAGGGTAAAACCATTCAGTAACGATGGTTGTACTGGTACAGAAATGTCCATTGCCAACTGTAGTCATAATGGATGGGGAGTGTTTGGTGTTACCATAGCCGTGACGTTGGTGTCACGTGCAAGATAGGTAGCTTTTAGAGAAAGCACAATTTGTTAACTATCTTTATATCTTTTAGTTTTTCTGTCATCCTACAAATACCTCAAACATAGCATCGTCAGGATTTTAGTGGATTACGTAACGTCAATAATTATAACATCTTTGTGCTTGTCTTTTGCTCCTCAACTTACAGACAAACAATCAAAATAAAACTACGGTAACAGTGAGAGCGAAATTTTACCTACAATAAAAACAAAGAAACTTGGCAATTTTGTTTTCAGCGGAAAAAGCGATTAAATGTTCGTCTGGTGGGAACTAATGTAAGCCATGTTGGTCAAGTGGAAATCCAGTACAAAGAGACCTGAGGAGCAGTCTGCGATTATTCTGGCTGGGGTATATATATATATATATATATATATATGAAATATATTAGTCAAAGACTAGGATAAATGATTCATTGTTTTATTGCTACAAGCTGGTTTCGTATGATCGTCAGAGACGATCACACTCATCAGGCAAGTTACAATGAATGACCGTTAAAATTTTGCTGGTGGTTTTAAAATATCTCGTGACCTATAATGGTATTATGTTACATGACAGTTTTTGAGCGTGAATTTGTTTCTGTGTCTACACGGGCTAGCTAATTCATTACGTCTATTTAAGGAACATAAATGTTTTTTACAAATTATTATGAATTTCTCGCTTAAACATAAATTACATTTTTTAGTGATATTGCTGTAAGGTTCGCATTTTTTGATAATTTTCCATGTAATATTGTAATTTTTTTTTTTTTTTTTTTTAATCATTTATCCTAGTCTTTGACTAATATATTTCATATCATGCTCCTACAATGTCGAGCACTCTTTGGAAAACATTTTCAATGATCTTTATTATATATATATATATATATATGCTTGGTTACAAGGCAACTAAAAATCGAATTTACAACATTGAAGGAGAGACAACAACAAAATTTGTCATGGATAATTGAAAAATTATACGAGCCTTACCTGTAAGGTGAAGTTTGAATGCGATTCTATCAAATCCAAGGTGACGCGATGAGGCCGGTTAACATGAGATGCACACGTGCCGCCGTGGAGATAATCAGATTTTTAAAGTTTGTGGAAACGATTATACGGATAAGGAATGAAGAAGGAAAGATACACGGGAATGAGAAAATATATAAAACTCGAACGGGAGGGCATGATACCCGTCACCGCGTCACCTTGGATTTGGTAGAATCGCAATCAAACTTCACCTTACAGGTAAGGCTCTTTTAATTTTTTAATTCTACCAAATCCCGGTGACGTCAGTTTCGGTTAACATGAGATTTTAAAGGCAGAATCGTGGACTCAACAATTTCATTCCACAAAACAATATTCGAGCAACCAACAAACTAATATGCTATGATACTAATTTTGTCGGCCCGATCAACGATTTCTCCATAACGGTTTCTCCATAACTTTAGCAAACAAAGCAGTTGAATCAAGTCAATGTTTGCCACCACTTGCACTTAGCGCTTGGACTTGGATTCAATTTCTAGCTCAACAAGGTATAGTGACATGCGCGTCAAGCAGATCACAGCATAACATTAGCACCCTAGGTATCGAACTGGGACGAGTTCCTCTTGTTCTTTTTTGGACATTTTATAGTGATACGCGTGGTGGTCGTCGCTTATATTCTAGACATACGACTGTTTTTCGTTTATAACCGAGAAGCATTACAATAACAGGAATAATAAACAGGAATAATTTATTGACTCACATAACGCCTAAGAGCATTTGACATGCTCGTTGGATTGCGCACATGCAGTCGAGTAACTGCACCACCAGCATGTGAAAAAGAAGAACGGTGTTCAAATCGCATTGGTGAAATCAATCCCTTTTTGTTGTTGTTGAGTTTTTGGCTAGATTTTTACTAAGAGTCTTTATTGCATGTTCCTTTATGTTTTGTCTCCAAGGTTCCACTACTCAGTGTGCGTACGTAATTGACTCCATAAGGCGGGAATCAATACCAAGGCCAGAGCAGAGTACAGTTGATCGTGTGTAAAATAGTTACGAGTTTCAGCCAAACCTTTAGGCTCAAATTTACTAGTTCCTTCTCTTTCCAACCCCTCCTTCCCTCCCCTCGTAGTGTACTTTCCTTCTTTCGTTCATTCTTGAAATGAATGCAAAAGCAGTAGTAATATAGTTATGCTAGCTCAGCTGTTTTTTAGGACACTTGAAATTCAGCAGCAGATATCATCTCGTTGAACTCAGTCTACATGTATTGGATTCAGTGTTTGTCATAAACACGAATGTTATTACATTACCATAATTTTTTTTACGTTGTTGCTTTCATTTGATAAATTCAATAGTTATATTTGCGATGATAAATGAAAAGGACCTCCGCCAGCGTTTCAATAAAAGACAACCAACAGACTAAGCTTTTAGTCAATGAGACACTTCTATCAACTCATCCATTTGTGACTATAAAACACTTCTATCGAGCAAAGTGTACCGAGTCATATTTATTCGTGTTGTACATCTGAAATTTCAGTTCTCACGCTGCCGTAATTTAGAGTAACGCAGTGCAAATTATAGAAACGGGAGCTAATTTGCATTTACATTCAGAGCATTTACAAATTAATTTGCTGCACCTTTGTGTAATATATCAGTCATGGTAGAGTGCTTACAATATATCCGTGAAAAACTTTGTAAGAATGGCACCAATTTGCACAGGTAATTAAACAATAAAAAACAAAGGATTTCGCGCTAATTTAGTACAATTTAGTTCGCTAATTTTTTCACGGATAGAGTGATCGCACTTAACCTGTGAAATTGTAGAGTGATCGTACTTTACCCGTGAAAAAGTACAGAATCTAATTAGTACTAAATAATACAAAGTCCTTTATTTTCCATTGTTTAACAGTGCTATTTTGAGTTATTTAGCTAGTTCACTCTACTAGCTGGTACAGAGAGAGACTAACCCACAAGCCATTTTAGCAGGAGCAAATATCGACAAGTTTGAAGGTTGTACGTTCAATGTGAACGTATTTTGCCAACAGTCTGTGCCTCAAAACCAGTGATAAACTTGCTTTTTCATCATTTTAGACGGACAGTAAACAATTAATTTTTGATTGTCTCGTCTCTAAGATCGATGGCAAAAAAGGCACATTTTAAGGAATTTTTGGGCTTCTAATATCTGTAAGTTCTTTCGAATGTCAGGTTTATACATGCTTTCAGGCTTTCTTGTCAAACCGGTTTTAACCGGTATTTTAGTAAAAATACTGGGAAGCCATTTGAGTGTAACGCGCGCTTCAATTAAAGTATTTGTAAACAAAAACAGGTGAATAAAATTTTGTCTTTTTAATCGAAAAAAAGGTCATATAATAACACTCTTATTAACCGAGCTCGGTCGGGTACAGACTTGGCTGCGCTCGGTCTGTACATTCCGACCTCAGTCAAGATTCTCCCGTACAGACCTCCCGCTCTGTTAATAAGACCTAAATGTTAAGAGTTGTCAATAGAGTGATCGCACTTAACCCGTGAAAAAGTATAAAACGTAAATAGTACAAAATCCTTTGTTTTCCATTGTTTAAGAGTGCTATTTTGCATTATTTTGCTAGTACAATTTCACGGTTTAAGTTCAATCACACTAAGTCGCAGTCGTGCACATCAAGTTATTTAGTGCAAGGTTGCAGTCCCTTGTAACTGTGTATGGTTTTAAAGTGGAGAGTCTGGAACTAGTTTTAATGGAGAAAATTAACTTTTTATTGGCAAAAATTTTGCAAAATTTTTTATCAAAACGTACATCATAACAAGCATAACATTTAAGAAACTGTTATTGCTGCCGCAGCGGAGCGAGCCTGAGCGAGCGCAGCAAGGCAGCGATCCTATTTCAGTAGCTAGCTAAAATCGAGATTTGGATTCGACCACAATGCTTAGCGAGTGTCGCAAAAAACAATAGATTTCTTTGTTCTTGCTATCCCACAATGCAAAATTACTTCTTACCACCATGCTTTGCAAGCCTACACTACAAAAAACCTTCTGCGTCTTCTCGTCGTTGAGTGTCAACTGATTACTTCATGTAATGCTTTGAAAACACTGCCATTTGTTATTATATTCAATTCATTATATTACAATTTCTTATGCTATCTTTTGAAGTAATAATTACGGTAAATAGTAGCTTAAATAGCGGTTCATCTGGTGCCTTTAATTGCCTTGCATCGCCTCGTGCATGCTTTTCGCATCTTCACGACAGATCTAATGTTTATCAAGATTTAGTTTCAAATAGAGGGCAAAGGGCATACAACGGCGTGAAAGATAAGATGACAGCAATCCGGCGTCATGTAATAGTTTGTAAAAGCTAATGGTAGTCACATGTAAAATGAGGTATTTGAAAACAAAATACATTCCAGTTCTTTGGAAATATTTTTTGCATATTCTGTAGTAATCATGCATTTTATTTCGCGCTTCGATTTCTGAAGCGAACAACCTTGAGCAATCGGTTTATTGTATAAGGAAAAACAATATTAGGCAGCACTCACTAAATGTCAATTAGGCTAGTAATTATATATAATAATTGCTATGTTACGTAATCCACTGAAATCCTGACGATGGTATGTTTGAGGTACTATGGTTTTTGTTTGCAAATGAAGCCCTATATATGCTATATTTGAACTTATTATTACGCAACAGGGTCTTTCTGTGAGTCCATGCATGTGCATGTACATGGAAATACTCTGACAACGGGTAAAGCTAATATCTTAAAACAACGATAGCCTTTTTTTATTGGCAAATCCTTATTAAAATGACATACAAAATAGATGTCACTCTGATTTGAGTTTAAAGTAGGATTAATCACTGAAACATATTAAAACAACAGCAACAACAAAAATGTACAAACACAAAAGCAGAAACTGCAGTAACAATCAGTACGAATTATTAAAACACATAAACTAAGAAATTTCTTCGATGTTTGTTTTCAGCGGAAAAAATGATTAAAGTTCGTCTGGTGGGAACTAATGTCAGTCATGTTGGTCAAGTGGAAATCCAGTACAAAGGGACCTGGGGAGCAGTCTGTGATCATAATGGCTATGTACTTACCTGGGATCTAAACGATGCTCACGTGATCTGTCGAATGCTTGGTTACAAAGCAGCTGTGAATCGAATTATCAACATTGAAGGAGAGACGACAACAAAAATACTCATGTTCAATGTGCGATGCAGTGGTAAAGAAAAGTCGATTTCAGAGTGTCCTCACAGTGGATGGTGGAATGTATACTCTGGTTGCTCGTATAAATACCTTGCTGGTGTGGTTTGTCAGGTAGATGGAGGTAAGAATTAACAACATTAAACAAATATCGTTTTACTGTTGTTAATGGATTCTCGACACGAAAAGTTTCTTCTGTACTCAAGCTGAGCTTTGACTGAAGAAGGGCTAACTTAGATAAAACCTAAGCCTATATAGTAACCTAACTGCCACGTAATAAAAGTTGTCTCGTGACTCACGTGGCCGAGAAGGTATAGATATTTACGCTACTGACGGTGTACACTTAAATGCCAGGGGTTAGTTCAAATATTATTGTAGCCTAAGAGGAGCGGCCCTCAAATCCTTGAGGCTGTTGTCGCAAATCCAACCGGCCGGAGAGTGTTGCGTGAGTAAGCGAACACTTCGCGTTTTGCCTGTTCCATTTTGTTTTTTGTCAAGCCTGTATTTCATGTCGGGAATTTTGGCCATGTGCATCTCAGTACCCCACTACTATGAACTAGCACTGTGTGTTACATATTTTCATGGCTTTGCGCCGAGGGGCCCTGGTCAAGTATGTATTTCTTTCTCACATTATTACTCGTGGCCAGGCCGTAGGCCGCGGGAACGAGTTATAAACTGCAAATGTTTTTTTTCCTGTGTTCG
Source organism: Telmatactis stephensoni (assembly GCA_029948255.1). Classification (NCBI taxonomy): domain Eukaryota; kingdom Metazoa; phylum Cnidaria; class Anthozoa; order Actiniaria; family Isophelliidae; genus Telmatactis; species Telmatactis stephensoni. The sequence goes on from JALIZF010000851.1 coordinate 39,329, forward strand.
TCTCGAGAAAAGGCAATTCTTGCGCAATTGGTCAGAAACAATGCCCTTCATTCATTACCTTTGAACGACTGCGAACGCAAGCCAGGAACTTTAGGAATGCATGATGGCGGACAACCCCCCAAAAATAGCTTTCAGAGACAGGCTCTTCCAGCAGTACAAGAATGTAAAGTGGAGCTTTTAATTCGAGATATACCTAGACACTTATAAGAGCTTCAGAATGGGCTGTTATTTTGAGCTTGATCGCCAATACTTTGACCAAATATCGAACTCTAGATGGAGTACTTGAAACGAAGCTCCCGCGATTCAGAGTGCTTCCTTTGAGCTGGAAATCTACGAATTTTTTCACCCTACATGTTGCTAAACGAACACACATAGAGGCAAGTCAATTATATTTCTCATTCAAGCATTCAAGAGATCTTGAGAGGTTTTTGTACTAAATTTTAATATCGAAATTCTGGACAAGACCATGTATATTCCATGGAACTATTGTAGGTTCTATTTGACCTGACGCGTTTGGTCACGTAATGTCTTTTATTCATATATAAAACATCTGGAACATGACCGAAAAAATACACGATTTGTTATTGTGTCAAAAACGCCGTTGTAGAAGTCTTTACAGCAAACAATTTAGATATATAGTGAAATAAAAAGTTTAATAAACTGGTATATTTTTAGGTAATATTTTTGCATGTGAGATATATAATACCCATGATAATAGAAGGCCAAAGACCATACTAGTAGCTGCTGACAGACAAATTGACAATGATCAGATAAGGACGGACCATTTGATCCGGTATCACCCGGTGGTCGACAACAACAAACTCCTATTTTTCAAGTTGCTGGACCAACCAAAAATTTATTTCTTTAATTTAGTTAGCCGATTTAATAAAGGTCTTTACTACTGCGCTGGTTGCATTGCAACCAGTGTACACTTCGAGGAGCGTCTTATTCAAAAGTTTATGAACGACAACATGTCAGTCGCTCTTACCTTAGCGGCAGCTTATCGAAATAAGCCGATATTGGGCTCGCTTTCACCTGGGCACGAGTGAACGCACGGGTGCGTCTAGTTTTAAAATAAAATCGTCACAGCAGTGGCTAAACTTTATTCCAAACCAATCGTACTTGTGTCATCTCTCTCTTGGGCTAGATTTCATCGTCAGATCTTCTGTTGTGTTTAATGCCGAGGTAAAATGGCCCCTGGTTTCGTAGTTTGCATGGCTGGTCTCCTGTTGATATACTCTTTAAACAAGGCGACTGGACACCTATCGCCACCAACTGCAAACATTCGTGGTTTGAAGTCACGATTTTTCATGTGAAGCCCACCTTGTCTGGTTTTAGTTATACCTTCGCTGTATTCTACAAATTCTACTCCTTGGTCATCTGTCAGGATGTGGAAATCTTCAATTTTCATTGAATGGTGCTCTTGTCTACCACGCAGACCAAAAAACTGGGTGAGTAACCACCACATAGTGCTTCTTAATGCCTCAGGTGTCTTGTTTCCAAACTTTTCCTCTTGCCAAAGTTCCTCTTCCTCTCCTCTAGTCAAGCTCCTGGCCTTGTTGGCTCTTTTCCCCTTCCCTTCTTGACGTAGGTGTCTTGCCTTTCCCTCTAGAACTTGTTTACTGGAGGCAAACTGACGGTCTTTTATAATTGAATATTTGTCCCTTATCTTTCAAATGGCGGTCTAGTGCAGCTATCATCACCCTCAAGCTATCAGGCTCGTAGTCTCTGCCGTCTTTCGTCTTCAGTTCCGCGTAAAACCTAGCTCTCGAGTAGTTTGTTGAGGTTATCTGGCTCTGTTTCTTCGATTATGATCTCTAAATGCTTTTCACTACACCAACTTTCCCAAACTTTGAGCCACTGAATTGTGCTTTTTGTCGTATTTTCGTTAAGTGAGCTTTTTTTGAAACAATTAATTGTTTCCTGGCTGACATTGTTGAATCTAGATGCCGCCATTTTGTTTTTGTCTAGTTGTTGTTTTGAAACTCCCACCACTTGTTGTCATAGTGACACTTGTTTCCTGATTGGATAGCAAAGTTTCTTTTGTTTTTAAACCAATCAAAATTCAGAATTTGTGTTTGTAATTGCACTAAATTACATTTTTTGGCACTGAATTACACTTTTTGGCACTGAATTTTAGTGCAATCACATTTGAACAGCACTAATTGCAGCCAACCAGCATCCAGAATTTTTATGTATTTGTATTTTTGTATTTTAGTATGTGATTAATTTTAAAATAAAATCGTCACAGCCGTGGCCAAATTTTATTCCAAACCAATATATCGTGCGTACTTGTGTCATCTCTCTCTTCAACGAACTAGTGCGACAATACGCAGAGCACTCGGCCGGTAACAAAATATCTTGAATAAAAAGGTTATTTTGTAATATAACCTCAGAAGAACACCTGACTAAATTCCTGGAATTTAATATCTAAAGTCAACTCAACTTTGACTCTAGTATTTGTTGAGGTCAGATGTTATGTTGCAACATCGCCAACTCAGTTTTGAAGTGAGAAGCTCTGTGAATAAAGTTTAGATATATGGCAACTAGCAATTTCATGCTAGGTTTTTACACAAATATTTTAAAACTGTTACAGCTTGAAATAAGATAATGCACAGTCAGATTACAGTGTCTTGCTTTATATATCAAAACCTTGATATTCGTCTGTTAGATGTATTTAGATACTCTTAGTTTGTGTTATATATCTTATTTTAATAGCTTTCATAAACATTAAGTTTTATTCTTTAATGCTTATTCAAACGACTGGTTAAGATCACGTCAATATTTACAGCTTTATCGAGATAGCGGACATTTGTACAAATCTTAAAAACAGCTACAATTCTACTTGATTTATTATAAAAAAGACTTGTAGTTTTAGTTAATCATTCAGTCATCAGTGATCAGTTTACTAGTGGAAATCAAGCCGTGAAATAAAGGAAAATGGTTACGATCCCAACAAGTGTGCTGTCTCCCTCTCGCAGTCTCTCAAAAGGCAGCTTCGGTACATATGTTGGATGTATGTGTGTGTTGAACAAACAACTAGAAGATATGAAAATAATCAATAAATCATGTTTCTTTAGAACTTACCCATCTTGCAGGTGAGACCAACGTCACTGCTATGGTGACACCAAGCACGTCCCCATCCATTATGACTACAGTTGGCAATGGACATTTCTGTACCAGTACAACTAAGACCATGAAACCATATTATTTATGCCCTTGACAGGACTAAAGTTTGAGTGTTCGTTCGACAACTTGTACTCCAGCGTACCCAAGCATACGACAAACCACATCAGCGTCGTTCTTGCCCCATCCACTATTACATACAGTACCCCACACACCATGGTACCGGACTTCAAGTAGACCAGAATTGGGTGACGTTCTTTCAGCTAAACGAACTTGAACTGGTGCATGGAACAGCTGTAGATTAAAAATCAATGAAATGACTAATGAATATACAAATTTGTTCTGACAAAAAAGAAATTTGACAAAGGTCCATTTTTGGTCGATGACTGTAAAAAATGTTCAAATATGGTTTCAACGAAGAGAACGTATAGCTTGCGTCTCGTATAAAAAAAAAATTCTCAGACATATGCAGGAAAGTGCAGGCTGTTGCCATAGTGAAGACTTCGGTTTGACATTTAAGATAGCTAGATATTGTTCTGAAATAATCCAAGAACTTATAAACTCATATTATAAAAATAGATGGAGTTATCTGAAGTGATTATACGCGGTCAGTCGTAAGCAGTTAAGCAGCAACAGCGACGACGACGACGACGACGACGACGACAGCAACAACAACAACACCAGCAGCAGCAGCACAAACAACAGCAACCAAGACTAGAACAACAGCAACATCAAGTTCTCGCAAATTCGGACAACTCTTAAGACAGTATATAGAAGCATGTGTAACACAGTTGATAAATACATTTTCACCTTAAACTGTCGAGTTATTTGCTAGGGATTTCTGTGTACTTACGGTAAACTGAGATATTTGTGCCCACAATTAGTTTGAATGTTTAAAAGGTCAGAGACTTCTGGTTCGTATCTCTGACTGCTGACAGTGAAAAACCCCGAACAATTAAAGTAGTGCATAAGGTGACATTTCCTATGTTTTATTTAACGTGAATCTTGAACTTATTTTGTCACCAATACAACTAATATGCTCTAGCTTATCAAAGGACTCATTGTTTCAGCTCGATTCAAAGAGTGGCTCCAATTATCTCAGGGACTGTACGTTTGTAACTAGAGGAGATTTTTACCTCAATCAAAACAAAATTGTGATAACCCTCCCCATTGTTGTTTTTATTTTCTAAAAAAACCTGGCCCTTCATTGATTAACAGAAAAAAAATTGATGACCCTCCCCCAGGTAACCGCTGTTTTATGTAATTACCGAAAGCTGAACGACAGAAATAGTACGCGGAATACCTAAATATGCCGAAAATTTACCGAGTTTTACCGAACTGTGGCACTATTAAAATCGGACTTTTGCAATCAAAGCGCGAGAATCAGTTGAAATGAAACTAACTTCAAATAAGGAACAAACATGAAACAAAGTATGATGATGTACAGCATAAATAGATAAACAGTGTGTAGTGACAGTTGTCAAAACAAACCATATTTATGTATATCTATGTATATATACATAGTAAAGCCGGAGAAATGTAAGACTTCCACTAGTTTCTAAATCATTAAATAAGAGAGGTAACCCTCCCCCGTTAAAAGCACAAGAAAGACTTGACCCTTCACAAACACTGATTTTTTTTTCGATGACCCTCCCCCCCAAAAATCCAGCCCACCCTCCCTCATTCAAAACCACGTACAGTCCCTTATTCAGTTACAGTGAAATTTTGACAAGAAAATTAATTAATTAACTTATTTTTATATGTACCACAGAGGCTGCCTGATTCTTCAACAATGTTTGTTTTCAGGGGAGAAAGCGATTAAGGTGGCCCGTACCTATTGATTTGTTTGTTGGGCATGAACTTCAGTCGCGTCCTTTTACATCAAAACCTTGTCCGATTTCTGAGAAATTTGCAGCCATTTGTCTACAAGCCTTGAAATTTGTACTGGTAATTATTTTTCTGCGAATTAGATCAAGTAATTCGAGATATCAGACGATTTTTAAAAATGGCTTTTTGAGAAAAATTGGTCATAAATCCAAAATTCCAAGGTGAATTTTTTTCCTATTTCGTCAATCAAGTATAAAGGCATAGAGGACTACATACAACATGTATCGTGCCAATTGGTGCCTTAGAAGTTGCGATACAAAATTTGTGCTGCCTGTTACGACGCAAAATTATGTAGTCTAAAGTACCGCCAAAATCTCAACAACATTTCAAAAACAGCGAGAACCATATCTGCTAGAAGAAAGACAAATACCTATGGTAACTTGTAAACAAAATTTGGAGAGATGAGAAGCTAAACGCCAATGTTATACTCAAGCAAACTTGGGGAGTAATTTATGTGACCACGAGGTGAGCGTTGCGAATTTATATTACTTCGACTTCTACAAATTCTGTCGAATTGTTTCGTGAAATTTTCTCGGTATGGGATAGAACAAGATGTTAACATACCTGCTGCCAAGTGTCGTTGTGTTTGCTGCACTAGGTATAATTCAGTAAGCTTCAAAAGTAAGCAACTGCATCGAGTCGACGTTTGAGCTGCCAAGGTAAAGCCCTCATGGTTTGTTAATTTATTCAAAAACAACACCTTACTATCTGTTGCAAAATTCCACACGGGATTTAGACTCAGAAGCAATTGTCTTCAGAGAGCTACTGTCTTTATTCCCAAAAGTCTGGATCCCGTGCGGAATTTTGCAACAGATAGTAAGGTGTCGTTTTGAATAAATTAACAAACCGTGAGGGTTTTACCTTGGCAGCTCAAACGTCGACTTGATGCAGTTGCTTACTTTTGAAGCTTAATGAGTTATACCTAGTGCAGCAAACACAACGACACTTGGCAACAGGTATGTTAACATCTTGTTCTATCCCATACGAAGAAAATTTCACGAAACAATTCGACAGAATTTGTAGAAGTCGAAGTAATACAAATTCGCAACGCTCGCCTCGTGGTCACATAAATTACTCCCCAAGTTTGCTTGAGGATAACATTGGCGTTTAGCTTCTCATCTCTCCATATTTTGTTTACAAGTTACAATAGGTATTTGTCTTTCTTATAGCAGATATAGTTCTCGCTGTTTTTGAAATGTTGTTGAGATTTTGGCGGTAGTTTTGACTACATAATTTTGCGTTGTAACAGGCAGCACAAATTTTGTATCGCAACTTCTAAGGCACCAATTGGCACGATACATGTTGTATGTAGTCCTCTATGCCTTTATACTTGATTGGCGAAATAGGAAAAAAATTCACCTTGGAATTTTGGATTTATGACCAATTTTTCTCAAAAAGCCATTTTTAAAAATTGTCTGATATCTCGAATTACTTGATCTAATTCGCAGAAAAATAATTACCAGTACAAATTTCAAGGCTTGTAGACAAATGGCTGTAAATTTCTCAGAAATCGGACAAGGTTTTGATGTAAAAGGACGCGTTTGAAATTCATGCCCAACAAACAAATCAATAGGTACGGGCCACCTTAAAGTACTAGCTAGTTCGTCTGGTGGGAACTAATGTGAGTCATGTTGGTCAAGTGGAAATCCAGTACAAAGGGACCTGGGGAGCAGTCTGTTATTATAACTGGGGTATAAACGATGCACACATGATTTGTCGAATGCTTGGTTACAAAGCAGCCGTAAATCAAATTTATAACATTGAAGGAGAGACAACAACAAAACTGCTCATGTATGATGTGGGATGTAGTGGTAAAGAAAAGTCGATTGCAGAGTGTTCTCACTGGGGATGGTGGAAGGTATCGTCTTGGTGCTCGTATAAATCTCTTGCTGGTGTGGTTTGTCAGGTAGATAAAGGTAAGACTTAACAACAGGGGCGTACACGGTTTTTGACGTGACGCGTGATCATTTTCATTTTTCGTTATTCGGGAATCGAAAAAATCATTTCTCGTTATTCGCGAAAAACATTATTTACGTGATACGAGAAAAACAGAAATAATTGTTCGAGCTAGATTCGGGATTTTTTGGTCTTTTTTTTACGTGAATCACTGAAAAAGTAAATCAAATTGAGCCAAATAAAACTACAGTAACAGTGAGTACGAAATTTTACATACAATAAAAACAAAGGAACAAACACTGGAATTAACAGCTCATGTTTTAATTATTTCTTTGGTGCACGCTCTACAAGTTTTTGTATTTCGAATTTGAATATGCGACATTTTCGAGCCCAAGAGTGCTTTACTGAGGTGAACATGGCGAATTATTTGACGATCGCGGAAGCCTTAAACGTTCTTATCACATTCAATCCACACTTTAACAAGTCAGTAATGACTTCTACTACCAGCTTTACCTTATTTTTGAATTTAGCACCCAAACTTTTACTCGAAAGTACGAGGTTCTAGTCCTTTCTCCATTTTAGGCCTGAGTTTGACCCGTGATATTTCTCCATCTGCATTGCCTTCCATTGAAATAGTTATCCACAACACTCTAGCGGTAGGTAGACTGCTTACGTATCAGAATTTGGGTACTTGAACATAATTTTGAAGAATGAGATTGCCAACGAAATTTTGCCTGTCAGAATAAAATTCCCACATTCAACATGCCAAAGATTTTAAACCAAAAATATACCCATGCGCAGACAAATTCGCCATATGCTGCTTGGGAGGACTTTTGCCGGGTTTCAAGTATCGTCACGAGGTCAAAATCGGAATATCTAATTGGCTGGCTACATAAGCCTCATGAATAATCAATAAGGATTTGAATGATATTTCAATCATTCATAAGCAAATATTATACCTTGATTGCAAAAAAAAAAAAAATAAACAGATAAAAGCAGAAAACAATTTAATTTACGACAACCGTTTCTCCTCTCAAAATATTTTAATTTCTTTCAATTAAAAAAAGCCATAATATATGCATGCTGACCTGGTTTTATTGATGATGAATTCTGTTTAAAAAATGGGTAAAATTACATTTTTACCGTTATTCATTCTTACCTGTATCTACATGACATTTACACCAGCAGCAAGATATTTACCAATAAGACAACAGAAAGCCGCGCGCCCAGGGCGTTATAGACGCATTTGAGAAAATATAAAGAACGATTAATAAACGTAAGAGTAGCACGAGGCGTAGCCAAGAGCGACTCTAGTTAATTGTTAACAGTTCTTTATATTTTCTCAAGTGTGTCTATAACGCAATGGGCAAGAGACTCAGTTTCTGTTGTCTAATCACGGGCGATAGGATAATAATTATCTGAGTTGTTGAGATGATTTCCGTGGTGTAATTGATTTATAACAGAGCCTAGAACGTTAAAAACGGAGCCGTGCAGCCCATGGGGAAATAGTTCATAGATTTTTCAGCCAATCAGAGCGCGCGTTATATGTGTCGCCATCTTGAAAACGAACGATTTGAAAAGGAGCATGACGAAGATTGTGCGCGCGCGGTGCAGCCCATGGGTAAATAGTTCATAGCTTTCTAGCAAATCAGAGTGCTCGTTATTATCGTATCTATGTTGTAACTATATATTTTCAAGACTGAGCTAGACCCTACATTCCATTATCTGTTGTGAGAACGTTCTGCAATTGACTTTTCTGTATCCCACACAAGCATTGTCCCATTATTGAATAATTTACTGATACAAAGGTTAAGAAAACGTTTCAACAATCTACATTTTTCATCATCATATTATTTATTTCCAGGCAAATCGATTAAACTTCTTCTGGTTGGAACTAATGTAAGCCATGTTGGTCTAGCGGAAATCCAGTACAAAGGGACCTGGGGAGCAGTTTGTGCTTATAGCTCGTGGCACTGGGATCTAAACGATGCTTATGTTATCTGTCGAATGCTTGGCTACAAAGGAGCTGAAACACAAATTTAAAACGTTGAAGGAGAGATAACAACAAAGTTTCTCATGGATGAGGTGAGATGTAGTGGTAAAGAAAAGTTGATTGCAGAGTGTTATCACAACGGCTGGTGGAATGTACGCTCTAGGTATATTGCACGTATAAAGATTTTGCTGGTGTAGTTTGTCAGGTAGATAAAGGTAAGAATTAGCAACATTAAACAAATACAGCTTTACTGTAGTGAATAGTTTCTCAGCATAAACACCAAGCAGGCATATATGCGCATTTGTAGCATGCTTTCCTAAGAAAATGTCTATAATATTAATTTTTAACAGGATTTGTGGTTTGGGATTGTTTTCTTGGATCCTCCTGGCTCAACCTATACAATTTCTAATTCTATATTCATAATTGAAATCAGTATCACTGATTTTTTTTATCTACAGCTGTTCCACCAGTCCAAGTTCGTTTAGCTGGAGGAACGTCACCCAATTCTGGTCGACAGAAGTTGAAGACAAATTCAACAGAAAATGGGCATTTTCTTTACTCGTCTACTCACACGATAATGAAAGCTGCAATAATTTCCGGGTTTTCAAATGCCAGCTTAGAATTTTCAGGGGAAAAACTGAATTTGTCCATTTTATACAGGTGAATTTTCAGCGAATATAATCTACGGATCACGATCAGTTCAACAAAAAAAAAAGTTCTCTTTAATTTGTTAGAATGGAACGAAAGTAGTTTAGTATTAATTTTTTTTAATTTTAACTACTTTTCGTTTTGAAAAATTGTTTGAACGATGCCTTGCAAGTTAATTATTTGTGTGTTTTCAAAATATTTTGGGGTCCGGGATATTTTCCGTAATCACCCACGGACATTACGGGGGGATCTCGCCCGTCAAATAGCCAATCAGAGCGCGCGAATTCATCGGAAGTAGTTTGTCCCATATAACAAGACTACTTATTCTGTAGATAGATGTCCTTGCTTGTTCGCTAAGCTCACTTGCTGCGTCAGCAACAATCAACTGCTTTTTTTTTGCTTCTTAGTTTCTTTGTTTCTATTGCTTTTTTCTACATTGTATTAATATTAACATTCCGCAAGTAAGAATCTAGTTTTTAAGAACCTGTTGGCAAAAATTTGCCAGTTATACCCCCTCTATACAGGAACCTGTTTAGCCTAAAATTGGAAACAGGTTCTGTTCTTAAATCTATATAAATTAAAGGTGCTCAAAGAGCTCATGTGGTTACTCCAATTTTTTAATATTTAGTTGCAAATAGTTGTACTCTGGCTACGGGAGTAGCTACAATCCCCGCCAATGGCGAAGTAGCTCGTGGATTGACCGAAATGACCACAGGAAGCCCAAACAATATATTTTAGTAAAATAACGAGTTTTCATTTGAAGACAAAAATCTAAATCAATAAATCAATAATTTTTTTAGCGAAAATAGAGTCATAAGCTATAAAAGAAAAAAAAATGTGTGAAAAAAAAGTGAAAAAAAAAAATCAATCACCGTCGTGGCCGTGGCTCGAACCCTAGACCTTTCGCTTGGGAAGCCATGGTTTATCCACTCGACCATGCAGAAGTTACACGTTATCGGAAAGTGAATTTTAGTATATTTATTGTCAGTGTGTTTACAATACAAATGCAAAAATGCTTCTTTCTAAAATGTCGCTATAAATATAAAAGAAATTGCTTCATAAAACACTAATCCAATAAACTAACTCAATATCCCTTTCTGTTGCTGTTTTCGGCTAGCGGACTCGATGGCGGCCTTCACGGCGCTCGGGACGGCGGCTTTCAGTCCTTTCAAAATGCCGAGTCTTCGTTTGTTTATCTTCTTTGACTCTTGTCAGTGATGATAGAGTACGAACACTAAAAGCTTGGTTGACTTTGATGTTGGAGTGAAAAAGATTTTTGTTGCTGGCTTCTCCTTTAATAACGTCTGTAATTTTTCGTGTGTATCAGTGGACATGTCTGAGAGTGCTTATTCAGTCACGCTATATATGTTCCATGTTCAGTTTGTATCAATTCTAGAGCATGTGTTCTCCGACACGTTTATCTGCCTTTTAGTAACGACAGTAAAATTCATTGATTTTCCTTCTAGCTAGCTATTTTGAAACATATGTTTTCTGTGTTATCCAGAAGATGGGCATCGGAAGATCGGACCGATCTCGGAAAAGAGTCGGGCGTTCGGGTGTTACAGACTTCCACCCTTACATCGCGCCATAGCATAGTGGTACTCCGTCCTTTAGACGGGAGTAACCACAAAAATACATATAATTGGGTCAAAATTTTGGATCCTCTTTAATTGGAAGCACAGGACTTCAAAATTCGTGTGGTCAGTGATTCAAATTATTTTTAATTTTTAGATAAATACTCACTTGGTATGCAGATTTTATATAAGAAAGTAGGCTGAATACCACTAAATTTTTTTTTCGGAGGAAAATAACAACCTATTTAAGAACCTAAATAGCCCAAATCTGCGCTAATTACCATTTATGTAAGAACCTGTTTTGGCCAACTTGGGAAAATGCAGGTTCTTACTTGCTGGTTTTTATTGTATTAGTTTTCTTTCATTATTAAATAATTTACTGATAATGAGGTTAAAAAAACACTTTTATTAATAACTCAATGTTTGGTTTTCAGCGGAAAAAGCAATTAAAGTTCGTCTGGTTGGAACAAGGGCGCTAAGGCAAATATTGGTGGTTTTCTGAGCCGTTAGACTTCGATATTATAAGTCAATAAATTGTCACTTATCTGTTTTGTTGTGTCCTGGCTTGATTTGCTAATTTTTTCGTCGATTAGTTGTGTATAAACACTACAAAATCTGCCGTGACCAACAGTTCAATCGTACATAACGAACTACTGCATCCTAGCTACCGCGTGACCCGTTACGTCAGCGGTACGCGTCGGTTAATAAGTTAATATCCCCTAAATAACCAAGAAAAACCAGGGGTAGGTAAAGAAGGGCCTTTCTATTGTTCTCTCGTCTGCTCGGATAATTGGATTAAAGTGACAGGTACGGTGGCCATTTGATGACAGATGTGTAACCTACGAAGGTTAACGAACCAACTGCCGATCTGGCCGAACTGGCCACGGCGAAACCTGACCCTCGAATTTGTGATCAAAATAACCGTTGCTGGTGACAGCCCCTGGCCATGACCTTTTAGAATGTTCGCGTGCTGTGCTCGACTTTAAGGCTTATCCGCTTCGATCTCAGTCAGGGCCTCGTTAAAAATAACTCAGTTTGAACAATTACAATGTACAAACATCTTAGTAAATTACGAGCGATATGAAATTAAAGACATTGCTACATTTCCAAACCGGCATATGGTACTGATTGAAATAGGATCTACCTAACCTTTTGATCACAAATTCGAGGGTCAGGTTTCGCCGTGGCCAGTTCGGCCAGATCGGCAGTTGGTTCGTTAACCTTCGTAGGTTACACATCTGTCATCAAATGGCCACCGTACCTGTCACTTTAATCCAATTATCCGAGCAGACGAGAGAACAATAGAAAGGCCCTTCTTTACCTACCCCTGGTTTTTCTTGGTTATTTAGGGGATATTAACTTATTAACCGACGCGTACCGCTGACGTAACGGGTCACGCGGTAGCTAGGATGCAGTAGTTCGTTATGTACGATTGAACCGTTAGTCACGGCAGATTTTGTAGTGTTTATACACAATTAATCGACCAAAAAGTTAGCAAATCAAGCCAGGATACAACAAAACAGATAAGTGACAATTTATTGACTTATAATATCGAAGTCTAACGGCTCAGAAAACCACCAATATTTGCCTTAGCGCCCTTGGTTGGAACTAAAGTAAGTCATGTTGGTCAAGTGGAAATCCAGTACAAAGGGGCCTGGGGAGCAGTTTGTCATCGTTACTGGCATCTAAACGATGCTCAGGTGATCTGTCGAATGCTTGGTTACAAAGCAGCTTTAAATTACATTGCCTTCATTGAAGGAGAGACAACAACAAAAAAGCTGATGGATGGTGTGGGATGCAGTGGTAAAGAAAAGTCGATTGCAGAGTGTTCTCACTATGGATGGTGGAATACCGCGGGTTGTTCGTATAAAGCTCTTGCTGGTGTGGTTTGTCAGGTAGATAAAAGTAAGAATAACAACATTTAACAAATTTAGTTCCATTTTCACTACTGTGGTCCGGGTTCGAGTCCCGGGTCGAACATCGGATCATATGTGAATTAATTTAGTCCAGCCCCAGGCCTCTTTTTACCCCACTCCGCTTTGGTCTGGGATTACTCTGCAATTGATTGCTCTTATTAGATTCTTATCATACAACTCCAATTTTACAAGCTGATCCATTCGGCATTTCTCTCACGCTTCAAGATTTTTTCACATCCATCTTAGCTCGTTGCTTACATCCGAGAAACTTGTAAACTTCATTTTGTGACGGATCCAGTGCCTTCATCTTCTCTGTCAAAACTTGTAAGCCTTCACCACTTACCATCCTACCTCGTTCAAAAACTATTTCTGCACACTTTTTAACTCCATACCATGCCCCCGTATCTCGACAAGCCTTAACTATCACTTCATTAGCAGTTTTATGTTTATTGTGGTCTCGTTGGTAAACTTTAAGGTCATCAATAAATAAACTACGTGTTCTTTTTAAACTCCTATCTCCTGGTTCGCCCATCAAATACCTTTCTGTGTCTTTCAAGAGCATGCTGACTGGAATCTCGCTTAAAAAGAAACCTACCGGGGAATAACTATCCCTTTGTAGAAACCCTTTCTTAATCTTGATCCATCTGCTTGTTATAACCCTTCCTCTATCACTGACTTCCAGTCTCGTTTGCCATCTAGCCATTAAACTTTCAATTAATTTTATAACTTTCTTTAGGAGGCCTATCTACTTGTAAATTATTATTTGTAGATATTTGTAGGTTTATGAAATAACTAAAGATATGAAAACAATTAATAAGCCATGTTTTCTTTCATAGAACCTACCCATATTGCACGTGACGCCAACGTCACCGCTATGGTAACAGCAACATTCCCATGCACCATGACTACAGTTGACCATGGACACTTCTGTACCAGTACAAGCAACGTCATCAAGCCATATTATGCCTTTAACAGGACTAAAGTTTGTGTGTTTGACAACTTGTACTCCAGGGTACCCAAGAATACGTCTGCGCTTGTCACTGTTTTTGGCTTGAAATTCATTTGCATATTGAATGCAACAAGTTTTATCTTGACACGGAACATTTCGCTAGCGACTCCTTCTTCAAAATTAGGTTCAACTACCGAAATACTGAGATAACTGAGACATAAGCAGTCTATCTACCGCTAGTGCGCTGTGTATAAAAGTACGACATTCCGGTAAACATGGCTAATTATTCAACGATCGCTGAACTCTAAAATACCCTTAACGGATATCCAATTCATACAGTAACGTAACGTGTTGGTAATGACTTCAACTGCTTAATGTACCTTATGTATAAATTTAGCGCCAACAAAATAACTCGAAAGTGCGGAGTTTTGGTCCTTTCACAATTTTATACTGACGAGTTAGACGCTTGATATTTTACAATCTGAGGTGCCTTCGATTAAATAATTATCCACAGCGCTCTAGTGGTGCCACTCTTACGTTTGTTAATCGTTCTTTATATTTCTCAAGTGCGCCTATAACGCCATGGCCGCACGGCTTTCTGTTGACTAATTGATACTGAAATACCTTGCTTGTGTAAATGTCATGTAGATAAAGGTAAGAATGATAAAGGTAAAAATGTAATTTTACTCATTTTTTAAACTGAATTCATCATCAATAAAACCAGGTCAGCATGCATATATTATGGCTTTTTTATTGAAAGAAATTAAAATATTTTGAGAGGAGAAAAGGTTGTCGTAAATTTATTTATTTTTTCTGCTGTTATGTATTTATTTATTTATTTATTGCATATCAAGGTATAATATTTGCTTATGAATGATTGAAATATCATTCAAATCCTCATTAATTATTCACGAGGTAGCCAGCCAATTAGATACTTGAAACCTGGAAAAGCCCTCCCAAGCAGTAACTGGAAATCTGGTCCAGTGTCCAGCGGACTTGGACATATTTAAATTCTAAAGACACTGGAACATTGTTGCAACTGGTCCTTACTGATTAGCTGGCTAGTAGTTGAGTTACGTATTTTTCTATGTAATTCTTATTTTGGTCACACACTAAGAAGTATTAGCTCTTAAAAATCCAATAATTTGTCTAATTTTAACTTTTAATGTATTATAAAACGTTTCAATTTTTTTCATCAAGCTACCTAGACTCGAACCCCGAACCTCTAATCTAGTGTAACTCTCTTCTCCCTTTCCTAAACCACTAACCCACAAGCGAATTCGTTGAGCAGAACGGAATTTTTGGAAGTTTTATAATGAGCAATTCATTGGTTTGCCGTATGCTTGGGTACCCTGGAGTACAAGTTAGCAAACACTCAAACTTTAGTCCTGTCAAACGGATATCATGACTTTACAAAGTTGGTTGTACTGGTACAGAAATGTCCATTGCCAGCTGTAGTCATAGTGGATGGGGATGTTGCTGTACGCATAGTGGTGACTTTGGACATGGTGTCGCATGCAAAATGGGTAGGTTCTAAAGAAAGCATGGCTTATTAATTCTTTCTACCTCTACATTTCTTTCGTCAACCTACTATTACTACTATTACCTTAGACAGTACAAGCAAGTTCTTAAAGTTCTTCGACTTCAAAAGACAAGCACAAAGCTGTTATAATTATTAACGTTACGTAATCCACTGAATTCCTGACGATGCTATGTTTGAGGTATTTGTAGGATGACAGAAAAACTAAAAGATATAAAGATATTTAACAAATTGTGATTTCTCTAAAACCTACCTATCTTGCACGTGACACCAACGTCACGGCTATGGTAACACCAAGCACTTCCCCATCCATTATGACTACAGTTGGCTATGGACATTTCTGTACCAGTACAACGAAGGTTAACAAGCCATATTATGCCTTTGACAGGACTAAACTTTGTGTGAAGGGCATTTTGTACTCCAGGGTATCCAAGCATATGACAAACCACCTCAGCGTCCTTGCTGTCCCAGGAGTCGTCACACACAGTACCCCAAACACCATGGTACCTGACCTCAACTCGACCAGAATTCGTTCCTCCATTTAAACGTACTTGAACTGGCGGCAGAACTTTGAGATAAAGAAAGCAAATCATAATTCAATATATTACGAATCAGCAAATATCATTTCTAGATCACAGAAAAAAAAGAAAAGTACATAAAACACAACCGTTGCTCCATTTTGAAGATTTTAACAAGTTTCCAATGAAAAGAACAAAAAAAATTTTTTCTTTACATTTGTTTATGTTGAGAATCCATTTACAACAGTAAAACGATATTTATTTAATGCAGTTAATTCTTACCTTTATCTACCTGACAAACCACCCCAGCAAGATGTTTATACGTGCAATAAGACCGTACATTCCACCATCCCCTGTGAAAACACTCTGCAATTGACTTTTCTTTACCACTGCATCCCACATCATACATGAGCAGTTTTGTCGTTGTCTCTCCTTCAATGTTGATAATTGGATTCACAGCTGCTTTGTAACCAAGCATTCGACAAATCACGTGCGCAGCGTTTATATCCCAGTTATATATTATATACCCATAGTTAATATGATCACAGACTGCTCCCCAGGTCCCTTTGTACTGGATTTCCACTTGACCAACATGGCTTACATTTGCTCCCACCAGACAAGCTTTAATCGCTCGCTGAAAACAAACGTCGATTTGTTGAAATATGACTGCTGGAACGTCATCAAATGGTCCAAAAAGCAATGAGCCAAACTTTGCTTCCTCAGCACTCGGATGCTTCTCTTGAAGCTGTTCCATCACTTCATCTGTTAGCGGGAGCACGCCTCCACAATCATTTTCACTCAGGTATCGCAGAGCCGAACTAATCTGACCATTCATAACAAGGTTTGCAAATATCTTTGCCTTGTTTTGCGGATCAACTCTCTTTGACTTTGTCAGTCGATGTTGAATTGCACGTCCTTCTCGGATAAGCTCATCTATCTTTCCTTCTTGCCACAACTTGAGTCGTCTTCTCAGACATTCTTTATGGTCTTTCGTCTTGGATTTTGCATTGGGCTTTTGTAGGCCAACAGCTAGAAGAACAATAGCAGCCTTTAGAGCTGGAATACGCGATTGCAAATGTATTGTTACCAGTGATAACAGATCATACCTGCTCTGAGGATGAGAGAGATGTATTAGCTCTACCAGTACGTATGGGAGGCTTAGGGATTACAAATCCATGCAAAGCTGCAAAGATAGAGTATAATGCTTCAATCAACATCACAGCTCCACTAGTCGAACAGATAACATCACAAACACATAACCCTCCAGATGAAGAAGAAGTGCGAAAGAAACAACAAGCATCAAGCAAAGAAAAGAATGAATACTTGTCCATCCAATCCAAGACCCTACAAAATTCCCTTCCACAGAAGTCACAGAGGGCAGTTACTCTGGCTAAGGAGAAAGGTGCCTCAAACTGGCTAACAATGGTCCCGAACATGGACATGGGTTTTGACCTAAACAAAAGGGAATTCAGGGATGCAATAAAGCTGCGCTACGACTGGAATATTGAAGACTGTCCATCAACATGTGTGTGTGGCGCAGCATTTACTATAGACCACGCTATGATCTGCAAATGCGGAGGCTTTATTATACAACGACATAATGAGCTGCGTGATTTAGAAGCTGAGCTGTTGAGTATGGTGTGTACTGATGTTCAAACAGAGCCTATTTTACAAGACATCACAGGAGAGACACTACATGGAGGGGCAAATCAAGCGCCCGATGCTCGTCTTGACATACATGCTCGTGGCTTTTGGGAAAAACAGCGATCCACGTTCTTCGATGTTCGAATCTGCCACCCAAATGCAGAAACATATCAAACTCTGACCCAGGAACAGATCTATACTCGACACGAAGAAGAAAAGAAACGAAAATATGCACAAAGAATCATGGAAGTCGAGCAAGGTACCTTCACTCCGCTTGTATTCACAACAACAGGAGGAATGGGAAAAGAGTGTCAACGCTACCATGCAAGGCTTGCTGAACTGATCGCAAAGAAGAAAGGAGAGGAGTATGCAACGACAATAACTTGGATAAGAACTAAAGTCTCTTTTGCAATTCTACGAGCAGCATTGCTATGTCTTAGAGGTACTAGAAGAAGAAGGAAAATTAACGTAATAGAGAACATTAGTGACATTGATCTTGAGGTTGAACTATCAAATGTGCAGTGAAGATAGATGAATATATTTAATATGACTGTTTTTTCTTATATTATATTATTACTGTCGATATTTAGAGTTTTTTATAAAAAAATTATAATAGTTTTTTAGGACTTTTTTTTTTAATTTGAGAATTTTAAATATTTGTTAAGGAGTATAAATCTTGATAAACGTATTTATTTGAAGTTTCAACTATTTTGATAAATAGAATTTTAATATTTGTGAATTATTTAGAATTATTTATGCTCAATTATTTTAAATTTAAACTTTTTTATAATAATTGTTATAATAATAATTGTTGTAGTAGTTGTGGAGTTTGTAAATAGAATTTCTAGCTTTTCAATAAAGTTATTTATTATCTATTATTATTATTATTATTATTATTATTATTTAGTTATTATTATTATTATTATTATTATTATTATTATATTATTATTATTATTATTAATAAAACCAACCCGAAAAAAACTTGTAAAATGGGGCATTTCTTCAACTCCTGATTGTTCGTTCTGTTTATCCCCTGAATCCCTGCTTCATGTGGTCGCTGGATGTCAAATATATCTTACTCAAGGTCGTTTTACGTGGAGACATGACTCCATTCTACATTTTATCGCCAAGTCGCTACAAGTAGTTAAAGAAGCTGTGCTATATGTTGATCTTCCTGATTATAAAAACCCTTCAATTATAACTGGTGATAGTCATCGCCCTGACCTCCTACTCTCATCTGATAATACTGTCTTTATGTACTCGAATTGTCTGTTGGCTTCGAATCAAATTTAAAGAATAACTTATCCCGCAAAAAGGAGAAATACAAAGAACTAATGAATATACAACGTTCCTGTTTTAAGAAGGTCAAATTTATCAATATATCTGTTAGTGCGTTAGGTGTGTTTGCAAAAGAATCGTCAGATTTCCTTACTATGTTGACAGACCTTGGTTTTGACGATAAGCACCAGAAATACGTTATCAGGAACATCATGAACATTGCTATTAGAACCTACTTTATTTTCTGCTCAAGGAACAAGGAATGGAATAAACCAGACTTGATGAAATATTAACATTATTCACTCTTTCTCGTTATCATATCTTTGTAATTGTATCCATAATGCATATATACAAAAATACATATCTATATATTCGTTATTAAAGTTAAGTGATTCAAGTAGACGATTGTAAACTACCTGAAAGCAGTGAGGTTTATAATTGTAAATTTAAGAAAAAGCTATAATAAAGTTTTCATTATTATTATTATTATTATTATAGTAGAAGAGCAGGGACTGGTTTTGAACAAACAAGAATTCAGGGACTCTCTGCGACTGCGTTATAACCTTCCCTTGCAAGATCTACCTGATGTCTGCACTTGTGGGGCTACTTTTAACGTCAATCATGCCCTGTCCTGTAAAAAGGGGGGGTTTGTAGCCCAGAGACATGATAATGTACGAGATCTCCTGACTTCATTATTAAGCAAGGTGTGCCATAATGTTCAAGCAGAGCCACAGCTGATTCGACTAAATGATGAGCAATTTAATCTTAAATCTACCAGCACAAGTCAAGATGCTTGCTTAGACATAAAAGCGGGAGGGTTCTGGCAACATGGAGTAACAGCATTAATTCTTTAATGTACGTGTGTCGCATGTGAACTCCAAGAGCAACCAGAACAAGACTACCTCAACTATTTTCAAAGAACAGGAGAAGGAAAAGAAAAGAAAATACCAACAAAGAATCCTTGATGTCGAGATGGGAACCTTCACCCCACTAATTTTTGGTACCAATGGAGGCATGGGGACAGAGTGCCAGATGTTCTTAAAGAACCTTGCGGAAAGGTTGGCCAATAAAACAAGAGACACGTATGCTAATGTAATTACATGGATAAGGACTCGCCTATCTTTTGAGATAATTAAATCAGTACATATGTGTATTAGAGGTTCTCGAACCCCTTTTCATAAGAATAATGAAGTTTCAGATGACTTCAATTTAAATGTAAATGCAGCAGAAATTGTTCATTAATTCTCAAGTGTCCGAATTTTTTAGTTTTTAGATAGTTTTAGGGTTTTCAGTTTTATTAAATAATTTCTCTCAGTATTTTAGGAATTTTTAGGGTTTTCTTTCTTTAATGAACTTAATTTTCTTAGTAATAGTTAAATTTAAACTTTTTTATAATAATTGTTGTAGTAGTTGTGAAATAGAATTTCTAGTTTTTCAATAAAGTTATTTATTTATTTATTTGTTATTATTATTATTATTATATCCAGCAGTGTTACACATCTTTATGCTAAATCCTAATGGCACAATAGGGCGCTAAGCGTTACCTAGAGGCCATGTAAAATTAACCTAATTTCCTTAATGCTATACCAATATATTAAATAAAATTTGCCTCTTCGAAAGAAAATATCCCTAAAAATTATTGAAAAGAAGCTTAAAAAAATCTTAAGAACTATTATAAATGGCAAATTCCTGAAAAAAGCAAAAAAATATATATATATGTCTATATAAAATAATACTGAAAAAACCTACTATAAGTTTCGATTTTATATGTGTTCAAAGTTTGTTCCCTTGAATTGTTGAGGTAAAATTGCGCCACTTATGTATAAGTCTTGAACGTGCGCGCAATGTTCAGAGTCGACGAAATGACAGCTTTCTGCATCTTTTGGAGCACCATCTTTCCTCTGCATCCTAATATTTCATCCATCGTCTTTTGAAGCTCTTTAGACCATCCTCCCAAGACATCTATGATTATATTGAACTGCTGTACTTCGTATCCTTTAAACTGCTGCTTTAATTCCCATCTCAAAGGGGCATACTTCATAGTCTTTTCACTGTCTTTGCGCTCTCGGTTGTCCATCCACGGACAGCTCATTTCCAATGTCATTATCTTCTTGTCCTTGTGATTGATAATACGTGCGTCCACTCGATTAGCACGCACTTCAGTGTTTTCTGCATAAACTGGGACGTCCCAAAACGCTTGATACTCCTCATTCTCGTATATGGGTTTAGGAACTACCGGGGAATACCAAGGCGGTATTCTATCCACCAAACCACAATCTTTCAGCAGTTCAAAGAACAAGACCTTCAAAGCTGAGTCGTGCCTCCATAAGTACTTTGTTTGAGCAAACGCCGAGCATCCAGCGAGGATATGAGGGACGCTTTCAGGAGCTTTTCCGCACAATCTGCACGACAAATCTTGGACAGGAGTCGTTCCAATCTTCTTTCCATAATATAGTCTTGTAGGTAATAGCTGCTCATAGAGCTCATGCATCCCTGCAACTACTTGTGATGGGCATGAATTCCAATTCTTTAACCAGCCAAAACAGCTCCTCTCTGTGCTGCTCTCCTCGTTCCATCGCTGAGTGAGTAGTTTTCCTTGCCATTTCTCGTCTTTCATTATGTCCCTTAACTGCTGCACGTTGCTTTCTGTGATCTTTGCTTTGATCTGCGTATAAGGTATCCTCTTTTCCATCGTCACCATAACAGGAGGGATTAGGATATCTCAGATCTAACGTGATTCCTAGCTCTTCAGCGTACTTGACAGTTATTATTTGACTATTATTATTATTATTATTATTATTATTATTATTATTATTATTATTATTATTATTATCTGTATTCTTTTCCTTTTCATAGTTTTACAAAATATAGGTCCGTGTTCATCCCTTGAACATAAGGAGTCCATACATAGTTGTGATTGGTATTACTTGATGGATAGTGTTCTCCTTAGTATATGTGCTGTACCAAGAAGTGCAATCTTCTGTAGCTCTACTATTTTTATATTTCCAGGAATTTGGTTTATATATTTATCTATTCCTTTTTTAATAAGTCCTAAAGCACCAATTATCACAGGTATTGTACTTGTTTTCAAGCCCCACATTCTTTCGATTTCGATTTCAAGATCTTTATATTTTGAGAGTTTTTCGGTGGTTTTTATTGAAATGTTTTTCTCTGTGGGAACAGACATGTCTATTAGCAAACATTATTATTATTTATTATTATTATTATTATTATTATTATTATTATTATTATTATTATTATTATTATTATTATGTGAGTGAATAAATTATTCCTGTTTATCATTACTGTCATTGTAATGCTTGTCGGTTATAAACGAAAAACAGCCGTATAAGCGACGACCACCACGCGTATCGCTATAAAATGTCCAAAAAAGAACAAGAGGAACTCGTCCCAGTCCGATACCTTGGGTGCTGTTATGCTGTGATCTGCTTGACGCGCATGTCACTACACCTTGTTGAGCTAGAAATTGAATCCAAGTCCAAGCGCTCAGTGCAAGTGGTGGCAGACATTGACTTGATTCAACTGCTTTGTTTGCTTCAGATATATGGAGAAACCGGACGTTTGTTTCTCGTTGATCGGGCCGACAAAATTAGTAACATAGCATAATAGCTTGTTGGTTGCTCGAATAGTTTTGTGGAATGAAATTGTTGTGTCCACGATTTGGCTTTAAAATCTCATGTTAACCGGAACTGACGTCACCGGGATTTGGTAGATTGAAAGATTAAACGAGCCTTACCTGTAAGGTGAAGTTTGATTGCGATTCTACCAAATCCAAGGTGACGTGGTGAGGGTTAACATGCCCTCGCCGTTCCAGTTTTATATTTTTCCCATTCCCGGCCCGTGCATCTATCCTTCCTCATTCCTCATCCGTATAATCGTGTCCACAAACTTTAAAAATCTGATTATCCACGGCGACACGTGTGCATCTCATGTTAACCCTCACCGCGTCTCCTTGGATTTGATGGAATCGCAATCAAACTTCACCCTACAGGTAAGGCTCGTTCAATTTTTTTTAATTGTCCATGACAAAATTTGTTGTTGTCTCTCCTTCAATGTTGTAAATTCGATTTTTAGCTGCCTTGTAACCAAGCATTCGACAGACCACGTGAGCGTCGTTTAGATCCCAGTTAGACCAATAGCCATAAGCACAGACTGCTCCCCAGGTCCCTTGGTACTGGATTTCCACTTGACCAACATGGCTTACACTAGTTCCCACCAGACGAACTTTAATCTCTTTTTCCGCTGTAATCTCACTGCTACCGCAGTTTTATTTTGATTGTTTGTCTGTAAGTTGAGAAGCATCGACTGCAAAAGACAAGCACAAAGCTGTTATAATTATTGTCGTTACGTTATCCACTAAAATCCTGACGATGCTATGTTTGAGGTATTTGTAGGATGACAGAAAAACTAAAAGATAAAGATATAAAGATAGTTAACAAATTGTGCTTTCTCTAAAACCTACCTATCTTGCACGTGACACTAACGTCACGGCTATGGTAACACCAAGCACTTCCCCATCCACTATGACTACAGTTGGCAATGGACATTTCTGTACCAATACAACGAAGGTTAACAAGCCATACTATGCCATTGAAAGGACTAAAGTTTGTGTGTTTGACAACTTGTACTCCAGGGTAGCCAAGCATACGACAAACCACCTCAGCGTCGTTCTTGTCCCATCCACTATGACATACAGTACCCCAAACACCATGGTACCTGACTTCAAGTCGACCATAATTGGGTGACGTTCCTCCAGCTAGACGAACTTGAACTGATGGAACAGCTATATAATGAAAAAATGGTCAATGTCATTAATTTTAATCATGGATACACAAATACTATACCTGGTTTTAGAACACATTTATTAGAACTGTTTCTCCAGGTAAAAATCTTCTAAAAGTTTTCAATTACACGAAGGCTACAGTATTCAAGCTTGCTTAGTTTTGTTTATGATTAGAATCTATAATCAAACATAAAACTATATTGGATTAATGTTAATTCTTACCTTTATCTACCTGACAAACCACACCAGCAAGGTATTTATACGAGCAACTAGAGTGTACACTCCACCATCCGTTGTGAGAACACTCTGCAATCGACTTTTCGTTACCACTGCATCCCACGTTGTACATGAGCATTTTTGTTGTTGTCTTTCCTTCAATGTACCGAATTCGGTTTACAGCTGCTTTGTAACCAAGCATTCGACAGATCACGTTAGCATCGTTTAGATCCCAGTAACCCCAGCCACCAGCACAGACTGCTCCCCAGGTCCCTTGGTACTGGATTTCCACTTGACCAACATGACTTACATTAGTTCCCACCAGACGAACTTTAATCGCTTTTTCCGCTGAAAATCAAACATTGAAGAAGTTTCTTAGTTTATGTTCTTGGAAAATGTCGTCGTACTGACTGTTACTTTAGTTTTAGTCTTTTTGTTTGTTTTTGTATTTTTGTTGTTGTTTGTACATTTTGTTTGATTTTTGATTTTTAAACTAATATCAGATTGTCTTCTGTTTTGTTTTATATTCCACCACACACCATTGTACCTGACTTCAAGTCGACCAGAATTGGGTGATGTTCCTCCAACTAAACGAACTTGAACTGTCGGAACAGCTGTTGATAAAAAATCAATTAAATGACTAGTGAATATGGAAATATATTCCGACACAAAAGAAATTTGACAAGAGACTATTATTATTTGTCGACGAGTGAAAAAAATCTTCAATAAAGTTTTCAATGAAAAGAAAGTATAGCCAGCCGCGTCGCATATGAAAAAAAAAATTATCTGTAGTGCATGCAAAGGCAAGAATGTGACAAGATGGAAAATTGCTTAGTTTTCATTGTAAAAAAAATCAAGCTACGCCTCGTGCCACTCTTACGTTTGTCAATCGTTCTTTATATTTTCTCAAGTGCGCCTACAACGCCATGGGCGCGCGGCTCACTGTTGTCTAATTGATAAATATCTTGCTGGTGTTAATGTCATGTAAATAATAAAGGTAATCAACCCGCCAATGGCGAAGTAACTCGTGGATTTTAGTTAAATAATGAGTTTTTTATTTGAAGGCAAAAATATAAATCAATTAATACAATATGTATTTTTCTAAATGATAAATCATTGCTCTCACAAATCTAAAAATTAAGATTGGGCCCATCTGTAAAGAATTTTGAAAGAGTCATTTGGATAACATTATTAATAATATCAGCTAATGTAGTTTCTTTAGCGAAAAAATAATTGACTTGAGTATGAAAGAACAAAAAAAGATAATAAAGCAAAGGAAAAAGAAAAAAAAAAAAAGGAAAAAAAAAAAAAAAAGAAACCGGTCTGCCCGTAATTCGAACAGGGTACCTCTGGGCTCACAGCCAGCAACGAACCACTTGAGCCACTGAGCAATTTAACTCTTGTGAAGGTTATATTTTTATACATATTGTAAATTTATAGCTGTACGCTTAGCAAAGCTATTGAACATGTACAAATTATGAAAGAAGTTTCTCTATGAAACAAATGTCGCTATGAATAAAATAAATTACTCCATAAAAGTACTCATAATAGCCACCAAACTTAAACTCAAATACGCTTTTTTGATGCCGTTTCGGCCAGCCGGGCCGTAGCGATTCGCGATTCCACGGCCATGCAGTTTCTCCAGTTTCAGCAGGCGTCAGTTCGTACTGAAATATGATTTCGTTTGCTTTTTATTTCAACATTTACTCTCGTGCTGATAGAGTACAAACACTAAATGCTTGGATGACTCGTTGATATTGGACTTGCGACGATTTTTTTTGTTTGAAGACAGCGACTACAAAGTCCATTGTTTTCACATCCGAGTATATCGAACAGCTCGATCAACTTGGAGATGCGATGAAAATTATTCCAAGCTGCAGAGGGAACTGAGAGTAGTTCAATACAGAATGTGGCAATGAATAAGAAACTATTTATTCAAATCTATTGGCAATTTCGCCTAACATCCGACACGTACAATCGATCTTCGCGGAGTGCAGACCCGTGTACGTGTATTATTACTTACATGTAGAGCACGAGGTAATGTTAAAAACTTGTATTACCCAGCTTAGATCGTGTGCCTAAAAATTGTTGCTTGTACACAAATCTAAAACAGTTTATACATTACGTTCAAAGCTCTGGTCGCCGAAAATTATTATAGAGTATGAGGGGGAACACCGTACGGCCTACGATACGATACGGTTACAGCAGGATTTTCGAATGTTTTTATAGAAACTATGATACTGGTACAGTTACGATACGGTACGGTAAGTTTCCCACTCATACGAAAACGACTCTAACGCAAGTTAGCACCGTATCGTATTATCAAGAATAGACCGGAAGTAAAGTTTGACAGACCGGAAGTTTACAGGAAAGTGAGTGAGTGACACAATAGCTTACTACTTTATGTATGGCACCATTCTAGTTAGACAATAGATAGATTGAATAGTTGTTGTCATACACGAAGTAGTAACCTGACTGATTTGCATATTCGACCCCTCACAATAACTCGTGGATTTTCTATCCACGAGTTAAAAATGAATAACGGTAAAAATGTAATTTTACATCTTTAAACAGAATTCACCATCAATAAAACCAGGTCAGCATGCAATCGACTTTTCGTTACCACTGCATCCCACGTTGTACATGAGCATTTTTGTTGTTGTCTTTCCTTCAATGAAGATAATTCGATTTACAGCTGTTTTGTAACCAAGCATTCGACAGATGACGTTAGCATCGTTTAGATCCCAGGTATACCTATTGCCATTCCAATAATTACAGACTGCTCCCCAGGTCCCTTGGTACTGAATTTCCACTTGACCAACATGCTTTACATTAGTTCCCACCAGACGAACTTTAATCGCTTTTTCCGCTGAAAATCAAACATTGAAGAAGTTTCTTAGTTTATGTTCTTGGAAAATGTCGTCGTACTGACTGTTACTTTAGTTTTAGTATTTTTGTTTGTTTTTGTATTTTTGTTGTTGTTTGTATATTTTGTTTGATTTTTGATTTTTAAACTAATATCAGATTGTCTTCTGTTTTGTTCTATATTCCACCATCCGTCGACTTTTCTTTTCCAATGCATCCCACACTGTTAATGAGCATTTTTGTTGTTGTCTCTCCTTCAATAAGAATAATTCGATTCACGGACTGCTACCCAGGTCCCTTTGTACTGAATTTCCACACCAGACGAACTACTACTACTACTACTACTACTACTACTACTACTACTACTACTACTACTACTACTACTACTACTACTACTACTACTACTACTACTACTACTACTACTACTACTACTACTACTACTACTACTACTTCTTCTTCTTCTTCTTCTTCTTCTTCTTCTTCTTCTTCTTCTTCTTCTTCTTCTTCTTCTTCTTCTTCTTCTTCTTCTTCTTCTTCTTCTTCTTCTTCTTCTTCTTCTTCTTCTTCTTCTTCTTCTTCTTCTTCACATTTTCGGATTACCACTACCATTTACAAAGTGGAATTACGGCGTCCAATTTGAATTTCTGGACTGACTAGGCTTGTGTTCATGTGGAAACACTTAAGCGTTTTCACGTGGACGAAAAGCTGGGGAGTCCAGAACATTTTCCATTCGATATATATGTTGCTTGAAATCATCTAAGATTACAGATCGTACTAATAGTGTAGCACTGATGCATAAAAAGATCATAGACTGCTTACTTTTGACAAAAATGTTTTTTTGTTTGTTCATTTGTTTTAAAGGTTATAAAGAGCCCTATCACATCTTCTTCTTCTTCTTCTTCTTCTTCTTCTTCTTCTTCTTCTTCTTCTTCTTCTTCTTCTTCTTCTTCTTCTTCTTCTTCTTCTTCTTCTTCTTCTTCTTCTTCTTCTTCACATTTTCGGATTACCACTACCATTTACAAAGTGGAATTACGGCGTCCAATTTGAATTTCTGGACTGACTAGGCTTGTGTTCATGTGGAAACACTTAAGCGTTTTCACGTGGACGAAAAGCTGGGGAGTCCAGAACATTTTCCATTCGATGTATATGTTGCTTGAAATCATCTAAGATTACAGATCGTACTAATATAGTGTAGCACTGATGCATAAAAAGATCATAGACTGCTTACTTTTGACAAAATGTTTTTTTGTTTGTTCATTTGTTTTAAAGGTTATAAAGAGCCCTATCACATGGTAGAAGCATTTCGCTTGTTTATATGTTACCATTTTCGGCATAGGAAAAGGCAGTGACAGAAAAACGACAGTTCCTTCCATTTGTAAATTCTTACCTTTACCTACCTGACAAACCACACCAGCAAGCCATTTATACGCACAATACGACGCAACTTTTTACCATACTTAGTGAGCACACTCTGCGATCGACTTTTCTTTACCAATATATATGCATTGCACATCATCTCTAACTTTGATCTACGAATATCGTAAAAAATCATCTTCAAAGTTTCAGTGGATCACGTATCCTGATAAAATTACATGAATAACAGCTTGTTTCGCGCTTCTTTTACTTTCCCAGTCAAACTGATCTTTCGTCCTGTCATGTCATGTCATGGCTGCTTGGAATTGCTTATACTTGCATTTGCTGGTACAGAAATCATTGTCAGTCATTATGGTTGGAAGTCACTGTTCCAGAGTGGTGGTATTGTCGAGTGAAAGAAGGAATTTTGACAACCAGTAAGATGATTAATAAACTTACAAGAAGCGTGTATCTAGTGATGTGTGCACGTATATGCTGCTGCATGCAAGTGTCAGTACCTCTACGTACTTTAACATCTGTTGTCAGTTTTAGATTAACGCACATTGATGTTCCACTTTTTGAAGTTATCTTTACATAGCTGTAAAAAAGCCTATTGCTACCACCATTTCCCACTCGTTTAATTCAATACACCTTAAAAACAACTATGTCAGCTTTTTGAAAAGAATTGAGATAAAAGTATAATTACACGATCGCATAATGATCTCATATTTGATAAACGCCAGAAGAATTTTTATACGTGCAATACCAAGGCGCTACATTCCATCATCACTGTCTTCTGTTTTGTTTTATATTTACCATCCTAGCTGCAAGTTTCAAAGTATAAAAGCATATTTGCTTAATACTAATAATTATTACTTTCAAATAGGTGTTTCGTTTCATCTAGGTTTGATAAATTTAATGATGTGTTCTTTCTGTCTAGTCGTTCACTGGCATGGGGATTTAGACAGAAGAATCACAAAGC
Source organism: Telmatactis stephensoni (assembly GCA_029948255.1). Classification (NCBI taxonomy): domain Eukaryota; kingdom Metazoa; phylum Cnidaria; class Anthozoa; order Actiniaria; family Isophelliidae; genus Telmatactis; species Telmatactis stephensoni. The sequence continues at coordinate 68,518 of JALIZF010000851.1, forward strand.
TAGTTTCAGGCTTGGGAAGACCGAGATATAGCTAGCGCTGTCACAACATGTGCTATCCACATGTACAGATCATGAGATTTTTTGGGTGGAATGGAACAAAGAAAGTTAGTTGAAAATGAGAACTGCCCTGCATACGAAGGAGATGAAAGGAGGCATGATATATTGCAAAAAATAAGATTAAGAACTCTCTATGCAACAGAGACTCTGGCAAGAATCTTACTGCTAATTACCTTCAACTAATTAAGGAAATATCGGAAACATGTTTTTATGTGGAGCGCACGCGCTGTTGCGTGTTTATTTGTTTTGTTTTGTTTGTTTTGTTTGTTTTGTTTGTTTTGTTTGTTTTGTTTGTTTTGTTTGTTTTGTTTGTTTTGTTTGTTTTGTTTGTTTGTTGTTTGTTGTTTGTTTGTTTGTTTGTTTGTTTGCTTGCTTGTTTCTTTGTTTGTTTGTTTGTTTGTTTATTTGTTTGTATGTTTGTTTGTTTTTTTTTGCTTTTTTCATTTTGGGCTCAAGCTCCATCTATGCGCGGTCTTACATATGTAACGTGACGGTGTACAAATTCTTGTAACGGAGATTGTAATTCTTTCAATTGCTGATGATGAGCCGAAGGCTCGAAAGCTTCGATTACAAGTTGAATTAATCAGACGTAGATGAAACGAGACCCCTTTTTGATATGAAGCCCACGTACTACAACATACTTGAATTATATATTTCCTTTATCTACCTGACAAACCACACCAGCAAGATATATACGTGTAACTAGACATTACATTCTACCATCCGTTGTGAGAACACTCTGCAATAGAGTTTTCTTTACCACTGCATCCCAAACTATACAGTAAATATTTTTGTTGTTTTCTTTCCTTCTGTGCCAAATTATCTTTTCAGCTGATTTGTAACCAAGCATTCGACAGACCAAAAAGATATAAAGATATTTAAGAAATTGTGTTTTCCCTAAAACCTACCTATCTTGCACGTGGCACTAACAACACGGCTATGGTAACACCAAGCACGTCCCCATCCATTATGACTACAGTTGGCAATGGACATTTCTGTACCGGTACAACGAAGGTTAACAAGCCATACTATGCCTTTGACAGGACTAAAGTTTGTGTGTTTGACAACTTGTACTCCAGGGTACCCAATCATACGACAAACCACCTCAGCGTCGTTCGTGTCCCATCCAGCGTTACATACAGTACCCCACACACCATGGTACCTGACGTCAAGTCGACCAGAATTGGGTGATGTTCCTCCAGCTAGACGAACTTGAACTGATGGAACAGCTGCATAATGAAAAAAATGGTCAATGTCATTTTAATCATGGATATGCAAATACTATACCTGGTTTTAGAACGCATTTATTAGAACTGTTTCTCCTTGTAAAAATCTTCTAAAAGTTTACAATCACACGAAGGCTACAGTATTCATTGACAAGCTTGCTTAGTTTTGTTTACGATTAGAATCTATAATCAAACATAAAACTATATTGGATTAATGTTAATTCTTACCTTTATCTACCTGACAAACCACACCAGCAAAATCGTAATACGTGCAATAAGACGATACACTCCACCATCCGTTGTGAGAACACTCTGCAATCGACTTTTCTTTACCACTGCATCGCACATTCCACATGAGCATTTTTGTTGTCTTTCCTTCAATGTGGGTAATTCGATTCACAGCTGCTTTGTAACCAAGCATTCGACAGATCACGTTAGCATCGTTTAGATCCCAGGGATACCTATAGCCATTCCAATGAGTACAGACTGCTCCCCAGGTCCCTTGGTACTGAATTTCCACTTGACCAACATGACTTACATTAGTTCCCACCAGACGAACTTTAATCGCTTTTTCCGCTGAAAATCAAACATCGAAGTAAGAAGTTTCTTAGTTTATGTTTTTGGAAAATGTCGTCGTACTGACTGTTACTTTAGTTTTAGTCTTTTTGTTTGTTTTTGTATTTTTGTTGTTGTTTGTATATTTTGTTTGATTTTTGATTTTTAAACTAATATCAGATTGTCTTCTGTTTTGTTTTATTTTCCACCACACACCATTGTACCTGACTTCAAGTCGATCAGAATTGGGTGATGTTCCTCCAGCTAAACGAACTTGAACTGGTGGAACAGCTGTAGATAAATAAAAGCCCTCTAAGAGGACATGTGGTTACTGGTCAAACGATAAATAAACAAGCAAAGCAATTAAACAAATAAACTAACTAACTAACAAAAATAAATAGAAAAGAAAGAAAGAATGCTTTCGAGAAAAAAAATAATTATAATTTTTCGTCAATATGGAGTCTACGAGAATGATGAAAGTGCTCCAAAAAGTCCTCCAAATTATATATTACAAAGAAGAAAATGACAAACTAGGCAAACCACAACTTTCTATTCCTAAAAGTTTTGAGGTTACCGAACAAACAGAACAGTCTTTGTAGTCACATCTGGACTCATTGGTTCTTTGTTAAAACGGCTTAGGAAGTAAACTTTCTTATGAAGAAAGGCTTACAAGGCCCCATTGACATGATTTTTCCCTCAACATGTTGTATTCGTAGTAAAACCTGTTAGTCAGGGTGCTTGCCTGTGAAATTCATTTTTTGCGCTCCCTGAACATGAGGTAATCTTAAAGAAATGCACCACTACCCTAAAAGACTATAAAGGCATGACATTTTGAGCGTCATGCCCAGGTCGCTCAAATTTCATGCCAGTCAATATTTGGTTATTTACCAGGATGCTTAGCAAGCTCGCGAGACATAAGATCAGGGCCGCAGGGCATGCGTCATGCCCAGAGCATGCCCGGCATGAATCGGGGTCGCTAAGCAACATTGAAAACTCACACGACAAGATAAAAACCAAAAATGTCAGAAAAAGGCAAGTATACACGTTGGCTCTTCATGGAAAATGGTATATTTGGATCTTCTAGCAAGTTTTCCTGTCAACTACAAGAATTGTTGGATCTCAAAACAGTTCTTTCGAGTGACTCACTATTTGAAATGATCTGATTCAGTCTGTCAGCCCAAAGAAACGTACGGCTTCAAAAACAAAACTTTCCATTGTCGCTCGATCGCTGGCCATGGGTGAAGGCAAAAATCTCTCACAGAAGACAAAAGCAGCTTGATTGAGTTTTGCTGTGTAAAGACAGACGTCAAAAAACTGGTGTCTTCTAGTGTCTTCTAGCCGTTTTCTTTGCCAAAAATGAGAAATGGCGTGCTCACGAATCCAAGCTACGTGAGTGACCTGATCTTTCGTCAGCCAAAGAAACCGTGTTGTTTTGCTTACTTTTCGTGAATCTGGCTAGTCTGTGACTCCTTTTGCCGTTTATTACCACAGTAAGTACAACAATTTAATGTTTTTGGATGTTTTCACTGTTCTCACTATATAATCTGTAAGTAATTTAAGTTTATTATCTGCCGTCTTCACTGTTTGCTACAGATACAAAAGATAACACACAAAAAGGTCGAAAGCTTGGGTTCATGTTCATAATGTAAGTACAAACAGATTATGAAAAATACTAGTTTTATAATCTTTCACTTTTTGATTTTATCTTCCCTTAAAAAATGATTTCTATTTTGAATCTTAGTTCATTAGAAAGCTAAAATTAGTGTGCCCGATCGTGCCCGATTGTAGCAAATGCATTTAGGAGCTAGAGCTACTTTATATCAAAATGTACAGAGCAATCACTGCCTTTTATAAACGTAAATGCCTGCCATTAGTAATAGTTAGCCAGTTTGAAATGGAATTGTGCACATAAAAAGCACATCAAAAGCAAACAGCGACAAGAACCCTCGAATAAGACTCATTTCAAATCCAAATGATAGCAGCATTTGTTCTTGAATGACTTTTCCATTCTTTAATTGTTTTACCAATAAAGTAAAAAATATTTCAAAACAATTCAAACGTCTATTTCTTTCCAACCCACTTTTAAGAGAGATGTTTGGTAGTTTTAATTTAGTTTCATTTGACATTTTAAAGGGAGATGTAAATGAAGAGAGGATTTGATTTTTTAAATTTAATTTCATAATTATATTATATTTTAATTTCATATGTAGTAACTGAAGACAGGATCTGATAGCTTTTTAAAATTCATCAGTTATTTACACTTTTAATTTTAAAGAGAGATGCAAAGAAGAGAGGATCTGCATGATAGATTTAAAGTACTGTACCTCATCTAAATATTATTTTGTTTAAATTTCAGGTATGGCCAAAACTTTGCATTTGAAAAACTTGGAAGTTAACTGTTGGACAAGAAGGCTGTTCATTATTAAGACTTTTAAAGTACCAATGTTTCCAAAAAGATCTAATCAAAGTTTTTTTACTTTTTCATTATCTAAACTAATTAGTTGACACTGTCTGAAATGTTTTGAGGAAGAGGAAAGTTTTTTTCTTTTAACAGAAAATCATCTTATAAAAACTGTGAAAAGGAAAATACACAATGCATGGGCAATACCAATCAAAGACATTCTTGGTAATAGCTATAGCAATAAAAAAACTTGTTAAAGTTTTTTTCACAATGTCTTGCACTGTTTACACCTGTTAATATTTTTTCTGCTTTTAGAAATTATATTCCAAAAATTATTGCATTTGAATGACTATTCTTTCAACAAATATTTTTTCTTAGATAACTTACCTGTTTAGTTTGGCTTTTTCTAAACTTTTTTTGGCCAATTACATGCTGGGCATGTCCAAGAAACTTGATCTGGGCATGTAAGTTTTGATTGCATTGCATGATGGGATACATGCCGGGCATGAAATCTGACTTGCCTACCAGCTGGGCATGTAAACTAACTTGCATTGCATGATAAGATACATGCTTGGCATGTCAAGATCATTGTCATGCCCTAGACAGGTTGATAGCCGTTCACTTGCAATGACATGCCCAGCATGTTCGTACTCAGTCCCCCTCGGACATTTCACTTCATTGTGGTTGCCAATTGACGTACAATTAACATGGAAATATTGCGTGCATGCTGTTAAACTTTTTTAAACTAACGCTGCTGCGTCTCTGTTGCGTTAGTATGCTTTCTTTTTCAATAGGCATGATGAAAAAAGGAAAATGCTAAGTAAGTGTGCATTCAAGTAAATTAGGACCAGAAAATTTGCACGTCAAGAATTGTATACTACGTAGTTGAAAATGTTCTTTAGAGCGCAAAATATAGTAAATGAAAGCATGCATTAATGGCTAGAAGTCCAATAAACATTGAAATGGCTTGAACGTAGCTTGATGATGTTTTATAAACTTCTAAAGGACATGAAATTTCACAAAATTCATGCGCATAACAAAAAAAAATCCGGAAAAATCGATTCAAAGTTTACTTCCTAAGCCGTTTTAAATGACTAATTAATTTCAAAAATAATTTTCTTTAAACTAATACTACAATGCATGTCATGCACTGTCCTCATAGAAGACTTTTATGGCTGAATATATGATGTATAATAATACTACATAAGCTAATTTACGATTATAAACTTGACGCAGTAGACCTGTGTAGAGCACGAGGTAATTCGAGGGTCAGTGTATTAAGGAAAAAAAATTACCGAGCTGAGATTGTGTGCCTAAAAATCGTTACTTTGCTTGTACATAAATCTAAAATAGTTAAACCAACAAACAAATAAATAGAAAGAAAGAAAGAAAGAAAGAAAGAAAGAAAGAAAGAAAGAAAGAAAGAAAGAAAGAAAGAAAGAAAGAAAGAAAGAAAGAAAGAAAGAAAGAAAGAAAGAAAGAAAAAAAGAAAGAAAGAAAATAAATACATAAAAGGAATAAAACAGAATAAAACTGTTTTATTGTCTAGGAATGCATTTCCATTTTGGCTGTAAAATGCAGATATTTCTTTAAAAGATTATTTTAATCGTGAAAATCGAAAAAGAAAAAAAAGAAATCGGGTAATTCTTGGGCTAACTCGTTATGTTTTCGATTGGCATCGGAACATCGGGAAGTCACGGACTTACTTACACCGATGATCACATAGTAGTTATGGCTTGGTAACCAAGCCAGTAACCACGAAGATCAATCAAATGAATAGTGAATATGGAAATATATTCCGACACAAAAGAAATTTGACAAGAGACCATTATTATTTGTCGACAAGTGTAAAAAGTCTTCAATAAAGTTTTCAATGAAAAGAAAGTATAGCCAGCCGCGTCGCATATGAAATATATATATATATATATCTGTAGCGCATGCAAAGGCAAGAATGTGACAAGATGGAAAATTGCTTGGTTTTCATTGTGCTGAGACTGATCAAGTAAAAAAAATCAAGCTACGCCTCGTGTCACTCTTACGTTTGTTGATCGTTCTTTATATTTTCTCAAGTGCGTCTACTACGCCATGGGCGCGCGGCTTCCTGTTGTCTAAATGATAAATATCTTGCTGGTGTCAATGTCATGTAGATAATAAAGGTAAAAATGAATTACGGTAAAAATGTGATTTTACTCATTTTTTAACCAAAATTCATCACCAATAAAACCAGGTCAGCATGCCTATATTATGGACATTTTTTTGATTGAAAGAAATTAAAAATTTTGAGAGAAACGGCTGTCATATTTTTTTTTCTTCTGTTATGTATGTATTTATTTATTTTTTGCAACCAAGGTATAATATTTGATTATGAATGATTGAAATATCATTCTAATCCTCATTAATTATTCACAAGAAAGCTAACCAATTAGATACTCTGATCATCAGAGTTTTGACCTCGTGACGAAACTTAAAATCCGGGAAAGTCTTCCCAAGCAGTAACTGGAAATCTGTTCCAGGGTCCGGCGGACTTAGACAAATTTCAATTTCAAGGACACTGGTGGAACATTGTTGCAACTGGTCCTTACTGATTAGCAGGCTAGTAATTGAGTTTACGTATTTTTCTATGTAATTCTTACTTTGGTCACACTAAGAATTATTAGCTCTCAAAAATCCAATAATTTGTCTAATAATTTTAACTTTTAATGTACTAAAAAACGTTTAAAATTTTCTCACGAAGCTACCGAGAGTCGAACCCCGAACCTCCAATCTAGTCTAACTCTTTTCTCCATTTCCTAAATTACTAGAACTGAATTTTTGGAAGTTTTATAATGACCAATTAATTGGTTTGCCGTATGCTTGGGTACCCTGGAGTACAAGTTAGCAAACACTCAAACTTTAATCCTGTCAAAGGGATACCATGGCTTTACAAAGTTGGTTATACTGGAACAGAAATGTCCATTGTCAGCTGTAGTCATAGTGGATGGGGATGCTGTACTCATAGTGGTGACTTTGGTGACACATGCAAGATGGGTAGCTTCTATAGAAAGTATGGATTATTAATTATTTCCACATCTCCATTTCTTTCATCAACCTGCTATTACCTTAAACAGTACAAGCAAGTTCTTCAAACCATGCGACAGGACTAAACTTTGAGTGAAGGGTAGCGTCCTTACTGTCCCAGTTATCATTACACACAGTACCCCACACACCATGGTACCTGACTTCAAGTCGACCAGAATTCGTTCCTTCATTTAAACGAACTTGGACCTGTGGCAGAGCAAATATCATTTTCTAGATCACAGAAATAAGAAAAGTACATATAATACAACTGTTGCTCCAATTTGGAAAACTTTTACAAGTTTTCAATGAAAAGAATAACAAAGTAAGTTTTGCTTCCATATGTTTTTGTTGCACGAGAAGCCATTAACAACAGTTAAACGATATTTGTTTAATGTTGTTAATTCTTACCTATATCTACCTGACAAACCACGCCAGCAAGGTATCTATAAGAGCAATAAGAATGTACACTCCACCATCCGTTGTGAGAACACTCTGCAATCGATCGACTTTTCTTTACCATGCACTGCATCTTACATTATCCATGAGCAATTTTGTTGTGTTGATAATTCGATTCACAGCTGCTTTGTAACCAAGCATTCGACAGATCACGTGAGCATTGTTTATACTCCAGGGACCAGTATAGACTGCTCCCCAGGTCCCTTGGTACTGGATTTCCACTTGACCAACATGGCTTATATTAGTTCCCACCAGACGTACTTTAATCACTTTTTCCGCTGAAAACAAACATCGAAAAAGTTCCTTAGTTTATGTGTTTAAATATTTCATACTGATTGTTACTGCAGTTTCTGCTTTTGTGTTTGTACTTTTTTATTGTTGTTTTAATATGTTTGAATGATTATTCTTATATTTTAAACTCAAATCAGATCGACATCTATTTTGTATGTCATTTTAATAAGGATTTGCCAATAAAAAAGGCTATTGTTGTTTTTAAGATATTAGCTTTACCTGCTGTCAGAGTATTTCCATGTATATGCACATGCGTGGATTCAAAGAAAGAATAAGTTCAAATGTAGCATATGTAGGGCTTCATTTGCAAACAAAAACCATAGTACCTCAAACATACCATCGTCAGGATTTCAGTGGATAACGTAACATAGTAATTATTATTTAGAGGTTAACGCACGCAGCAAGTGAATTATCGGGATTTATCTTCACGAGTTTGCAAACAATGAACGAGAAATTTTAAACACTCAGTATGAGAAAATTTCGAGTTCATTGTTAGTAAACGAGTGGAGATGAATCCCGATAATTCACGAGCAAAGAGTGCGTTAACCTTTTTATTATTCAATTTGAATACACTGCAGAAGCAGGCTAAAACTGTCAGTCGACATCTAAGATCACTAGAAATAACTCAAGTCACTCAAAATAGTAAGACTTAAGCTTAATTCAAATTAGTTTAATAGCATTTGGTAATTTTAACAATACAAAATAAACTTTTCAAAAGAAAACTAGTAGAAAAGTACCGTGATACAAGGACTTTAGATCAAAGATAATAAACAGTTCTCAGAATCTAGTGTTTACAACTTGTTCGGTAAAATTGAAATCGTCCATATAATCAAGACTACTTTTTTGGATTACTAAAAGTGATTTAGCACTGAGTCCTATAACTCTGTTAGTGAAAGGACTAGAAAATTATCGCTGGAGTTTTGGATATTGGTTTAAACTGGCGACTTACGGTTGAAACTGCTAAACTCAGACTTGAGCAAGAAGTAGTTTTTGTCGTGTGCATGTCGATGAGCCGAAGGCTGAAGTACTCGTTAAGGTTTGGCATTTTCTTCGATTCTTGATAAAATTTATTTACCCGGCATCTGAGAGAACTTGTGGCGACAGACTTTCTAAACTTTCTATGAGATAGGTTTTGGATAACCAGTCTAAAAAACAGTAAATATTTAAGATGAATTTGGAAAACCGGCGAACTCTATTTTAAGCCGTTGAACGAAATATGTTGATCTCAGTAAGCTCCAAAAACGTCAATGAAATTTAGAGTTTATACCTTCAAAAAAGGCACGCTAAGCAGTTTTAAGGATGCTTGTTGATCTTCTCTTTTTCGAAAAATCCTCAAATTTATCACCATAGGAACATTTTTTCTTTCCAACTGTGCTGTAATGCCGTAGATTGTCTATATTTATTGCATAGGTATTATTGCATAGTGACGTGTTATCACGTCATTACAACGCGTCACGTGGTACAAACTGACCAATCAGAAAATCAGAATTTGTACAGTGCATGAAAATTGAACGATAAATATAATTATAAAAGTTTCTTATAATGTTATGCTTGTTATGACGTACGAGGCGTTTTGATTAAAAATTTTCCAAATTTTGGCCGATAAAAAGTTAATTTTCTCCATTAAAACTAGTTCCAGACTCTCCATTTTAAAACCATACGCAGTAACAAGGGACCGTAACCTTGCACTAAATAATTTGATGTGCACGACTGTGACTTATTGACGACTCTTAATAGTAATGCGCATATTAATTTTATAAAGGGAGAAGCGAGAATAGCCTCAATTTCATGCGGCATAAAGTCGAGGCTGCTTCCGCTTAGTCCATTGAAAATAAATATGCACATTGATATTAAGCTAAGAGTCGTCAATAATTTTGTAAATTCTTCGCTTTGGTGTCCACTTTAAAGCAAGATTAATAACAAGATCAGCAGTGCAAGCCAGTCCAACCGATGTAATGCTTACTGTAAATTGAGGAGCAGCGACTGTAAAAGTAAAACAAGCAACAAGTTGTTATAATTATAGTCAGGTTACGTATGTTTGAGGTGTTTGTAGGGTGATAGAGGAATTAGAAGATATGAAAAAAATTAAAAAAACTGTGTTTTCTTTAAAACGTACCCATCTTGCATGTGATGCCAACGTCCCTGTCATGCCAACAGCCTGCATTTCCCCATCCATTATGACTACAGCTAGCAATGGAAATTTCTGTACCAGTACAACGAAGGCTAACAAGCCATGACTGAAGTTTGAGTGTTTGACAACTTGTATTCCAGGGTAGCCAAGCATGCGACAAACAACCTCAGCGTCGTTCTTGTCCCATTTATAATTACATACAGTACCCCACACACCATGGTACCTGACTTCAAGTCGACCAGAATTGGGTGACGTTCCTGCAGCTAAACGGACTTGAACTGGTGAAGGAGCTGTGCATAAAAAATTAGTAAATATTATTTCATTTATGGATATGTAAGTATTATACTTCCCTAGGTGCCAGATATTTTGTTCGCGTTACGTTTCTTTGATAGGTATCTGGGAAGACCCCATCACCAAACCCCTCTGGACCGCTGCGCAAGTTGACTGATCCAGTAGCTGCTCCAATAGAAAAGTCGCTTATAGTTCAAGTTTTTGGACTAGACCGTTGATACGTTATTTTAAAGCGTATTTTTACATTACCTCTTATTGGTCGATATTATTTTCCGATGATGGATTGATAATTCTTTTTCGCTAAAAAGTTATTTGACACTATTTGTTCACCACGCCTTTGTATAATTTATTGATATTTTAGCAAAGCTTTACAGCTAAATTAAAATAGAAAGCAAATTAAAATCTGCGACACCCTTTTTAGATCATTATCTCGCTAGAGAATATGTGTTAGTGTTTTCCAGTCTTTTCACCAGGATAGCTTAAATTCCATTGCGCGCAATCAAAGTATTCGAATGTACCAAGGTTGAATTTATGCCTCCTAACGTTTTCTACAATGACACGACATAAAAGCGTATTTGAAAACTACGTACAACTTTCAGAAAATGTATCAGACTAGCCTTATAAACAAAACCCTCTAAGAGGTCATGTGGTTGCTTGAACAAGGCTCTTAAGGCAATAAATAATAAATTACAACTAAAAAATCATCAGTAATGGATTTGGGTTTATTCTTATAATGCAGTAGCCAATTGAATGGTCATTTTTTCTCCAAAGAAAAAAAAGACTTTTATGATTTCATTCTCTTTTCAAAGGGATGGAAGCATTTGATCTCCTCCATTAGGGTATGGGAAGTTTGAGTATTTTATAATTAACCCAGGGGTAAAACCCTCCCCCTTGATCTGCCCTTGATTATAGACATATATAGATTCCATACCTAAAAGTCAAGTAGACACAAAAGAAAATGTCAATTGGTAAACTGAAAACAATGCAAAAATTGTCAATTAAGTAATCTAAATAGCAATTAATTTAGAAAGCAGCCTGCATAGCAGACCCTCAAGGGGAATGGGTGATATATGGGGAAAGGCACCCTCTCTTATCCCTCCCCTTTCCCCTCGCCCTCAGTCACCTAGAGGGTCTGCTATGCTGGCTATTTAGAAAGTTTAAATTTAATCCTGACTAAACACACAATCATTGTTTAAATTCAAAATGGTTTGCTACTGAATGGTTTTACCTGTTAAGATGACAAAACTATTCATATACATTTACACCCAATTTCAAAATTACGCGACCTAGTGGCGATGGCTTATCTGGATTTTAAGCTTCTGTCAATCAAATTGTATAAACGACTAGAATTTGTAAAATTTTAGCTTTCTAAATTCATAAACAAAGCAAACTTGAATTTATTGACAGAACTTTTAGCATTTTCCGAATTTTGATGTAAATTTAAGCTTGCTTCAGGGAGAACGAATAGTCGGAGATTTGATTGACGGCAGTCAAAACACTGAAAAAGCCATTGAAGTGTCGTCTGCAAAGGTCGCGTAATTTTGAAAATAGGTGTAATTTGAAGTAAACTAAATACAGTTTATAAAAAATAAACATGAACGTAAAAGCACACAAATGAAAGTTCTTCGCAAGAAAATCAAGATTCCAAGATTTCATATAAGGGTATACAATGGGGATTCTGCACACCTTGCATGACAACACCGTGACAAAAAACAAAAATATAATACTTGAAAAGAGCACCCGATTCAATTGCAAAAATGACCAATACTCGATAGAGACATCCCTAAAGGACGCACAAGGACACCATATACGAAAAGTAATTAAATTTTGTTTGAATATTTCGAATAGAAAATGTTTTATTGAAAAACCCCAGTTCACTCACGGAGAGCTTGGGTTCCCTTTGTTTAAACTTCAAAGAGTAAACATTTCGAGGTTTCAAAACTAATTAACAGTGAAATTATTGGCAGGAATGCAAAGAAATATAGGAAAATTAGAAAAAAATTTTTGTTCTTATTTTAAAATGCTTTCTAGCAGATCCAGCAATCGCCAGTGCGATCGACCAGCGCTGGAAATTCTCCACAAACATTACAGAAATCTGCCAAATCACAACTCAGAAAGAACTTGTGTACATCGCTGAAAGCTATATCTGGCTGTGCATGCAAAATAGCACAAGATTATTTTATTCTAAGTGGTATGAGCTCACCCCATAATCTGACAAGCTCTCAATAGTTGTCCATGCTTGCACGGGTTTTCTCAGTTCGTTCAGAATGTCTTCGTAAACTCAATGTTTATCAACAAACTTGCAAGATCTTTCGCTCAAGCAGAAATATTTATAGAATAATAGCAACTTTTGACTATAAAAGGCAGATCTTTCTTGAAATACATCACAAATCGACCAAAAGTAATCAAACAAACCTCGGCCAATTTCGGAACCATCCGATGCCTCCCGAACACATGACTTCATGTCAACTTCGTTCTCCCATCGTAAGAGTTTACGGACTTACACAGGTGATATCATTATGGTTGCTTGGCTACTAAGCCAGCAACCACAAAAATTGTAAAAGCCTACCAGCTTTTAAAGTCTAAAGACATAGGGACCCCAAACGTACCCATCTTGCACGTGACACAATCGTCTCTGCTATGCCAACAGCCATATCCCCATCCCCAATGACTACAGCTGGCAATGGACATTTCTGCGCCAGTACAAGCAAGTTCTCTCAGCCATACTATGCCTTTGACAGGACTAAAGTTTGTGTGTCTGACAACTTGTACTTCAGGGTACCCAAGCATACGACAAACCACCTCAGCGTCGTTCTTGTCCCATTTATAATTACATACAGTACCCCACACACCATGGTACCTGACTTCAACTCGACCAGAATTGGATGACGTTCCTCCAGCTAAACGAACTTGAACTGATGGAACAGCTGTATAATGAAAAAATGGTCAATGTCATTTTAATCATGGATATACAAATACTATACCTGGTTTTAGAACACATTTATTATAGAACTGTTTCTCTTGCTACAAATCTTCTACAAGTTTTCAATGAAACGAAGGCTACAATAATATCTAAGCTTGTTTGATTTTGTTTAGTGGAATCTATTAACAAAAATAAAAACTATATTGGATTAATAATTAATTTAATGTTAATTCTTACCTTTATCTACCTGACAAACCACACCACCAAGATCTTCATACGAGCAACCAGGTGCATTCCACCATCCGTTGTGAGAACACTCTGCAATCGACTTTTCGTTACCACTGCATCCCACGTTGTACATGAGCTTTTTTGTTGTTGTCTCTCCTTCAATGATAATAATTCGATTCACGGCTGCTTTGTAACCAAGCATTCGACAGATGACGTGAGCATCGTTTAGATCCCAGGTATACCTATTGCCATACCAATAATTACAGACTGCTCCCCAGGTCCCTTGGTACTGAATTTCCACTTGACCAACGTGACTTACATTAGTTCCCACCAGACGAACTTTAATCGCTTTTTCCGCTGAAAATCAAACATTGAAGAAGTTTCTTAGTTTATGTTCTTGGAAAATGTCGTCGTAATGACTGTTACTTTAGTTTTAGTTTTTTTGTTTGTTTGTTTGTTTTTGTATTTTTGTTGTTGTTTGTATATTTTGTTTGATTGTTGATTTTTTTTTCTGAAGCTCTTAGAAGTATATAGGTATATCTCGAGTTAAAAGCTCCGCTTTACTTGTCTTACTGCCTGAAAGCTATTTTCTTTGTAGTCGGCCATCTTGCATTCCTAAAGTTCCTGGCTTGCGTTCGCAGTCGCTCAAAAGTGATGAGTGAAGGGCATTGTTTAACGTTCTTAACCAATCAGAAGTAGCTGAGGACGAACATAGGAAAAAAAAACATTTGCAGTTTATAACTCGTTCCCGGCCTGCGACCTGACGTTCCTCCAGCTAAACGAACTTGAACTGATGGAACAGCTGCATAATGAAAAAATGTCGATTTACAAATTTCACTTTAGTTAGGAGACCAAAACTTAGAAATGAACTAGAAAATACTTTCCATCATTCCAGTTATCGTTTAAATTTACAAACTAAGCCTCGTGGTCGGACAATAACAATGAAACGTAAATATTTAAGCTTATATAGGTCTTATAGAAAATGATTTGTATGAGGATGAACTTGCAAACGACGCCAGTATAAATCAAATTTAAGGAACTAGAATTCACAACATAGAAAATTGTTTTTCTCCCAGATTAGTTTCGATCAATAAGAGTTATTTTTCATTGAACAGTTTTGTTTCTTACTTACAAAGAGAGGCGAAGATTTCCAACACTGACTGTCGCCACGATAGACAACTTGTTCAATCATCCTTTGTATGAACCAACTACGCCAGTGTAGAGATGTTTTGACACAAGCTACCGGTGAACAGCCAACAGATAATTCAAATCAACAGCTTCTCGTTTACCAGCAAAATCCTTATCCTGTAAGTCTCTTTCAAACTTCAGGTTTTCCAACCGAAAACATGGCTTTCAATTCACACAGCGAACGCTGCTTGATTCGTCGAAAGCATGTAAACATTTCCAAATCTTGAAGTACTGTAAGTTATTTTTGGCCTTTTCGTCCATTTTCGAGTCATTTTTCCATTATAAAAACAGAAAACTCTCTTTTCAACATATTTTTTGCTGAATTCTTTCGATGAAAGTTGTCAAACTTTTTTGTCAAAAACGCCGCTTTGAGTCACACTGATAAGTCAATAGTACGACAAATCTGATTGGCTTGCGCAAGTTTTGAGAGTTTTAGTTTTGATCAGAAAATAACACAACTTGATCGTTCTTAAAATACCTCTTGCTATATCATAAAAGCAATAGAAGATAGATTTCTATGACTCTACGGTGAAATAGAGCACTTGTGATGTTGGGAGAAACACTCGAAAAAGTTTGAAAATCACTCGCCGTCAAACTTTTCTCGTGTTTCTCCCAACATCACGCGTGCTCTATTTCACCGGTAGAGTCATATATAGAAACTATCTTCTATTGCTTAATTAGAACACACTTATTAGAACTATTTCTCCTGGTAAAAATCTTATAAAAGTTGTCAATCACACGAAGGCTATAGTATTCAAGCTTGCTTAGTTTTGTTTACGATTAGAATCTACAATCAAAAATAAAACTATATTGGATTAATGTTAATTCTTACCTTTATCATCATCATCATCATAATAATAATGATAATGTCTTTATTGTATAGTTAATCAACATAGCTATACTTACAAAATATAAACTAAAAATTAAAAAAAAAAAATCAAAATTAGTAGATAAAAAATCTTCAGTCTAAAATATATAAAAGCGGTACTAAATACTATATTGTTTATTCTATCTAAACCCTAGCTAAATTATAAGAAAATGCAAGGCAGTTATTAAAAGCGCCTTTATACCGCTCGGTTTTAACCATGGGTTTCCTTGCATTATCTAGAATTCCTAAGATTGTATTTAGTGCGTATCTTGCTAGGTAATTTAAATATTAAATAATGTATGTTCTGGAGAATTCTCAATTCTTTTAAATAATCTTAGATCATCCATACTGGGTCTCTAGTTGACATTTTAACCGTTCTTACTGTAAAACATTTATTCATTAAATGATGAATTATGTCTTGAAAATTGTTGACTGAGGTGTTTACATCACTTGCACCTAACACAGGTGACCAGTCCACATTTTCTAAAGCCTCACTGATTTCTGCCTTTTTATGATGTCTATAGTCCCGAAAAGTACATTTATAACTAATTGGCTTCAGTTTCGTTCCTGCAGGCAACACAACCCCTTTGTGGTCTGTCTTTATTAAAGGGTCGACAGGATAGCAATCTCCAAAAAGTGATGGACGGTTGGTTAAATAGTTATCAAGCGTTGATTCCTTACGTATGGGGAAGTCTACGAGGGCTGTTACATCTATCATCGACTCTAAATCCTCAATGTTCAATTGGTTCAAGTCACCTCCACAAACCACTGTTCCATCTGGACAATTATTCAGAAAGTCGTCAATTAAGTCTGATAGATATATATGAAGAAAATTTTCATCGTAGTTTGGTTTCGGTGGATGATACGTTCCAACAATGAGCATAGAATTTTCCGATGGTAATTTGATCTGAACACTCAGGACCTCATAATTATCCGCTCTATTTACTTCACAAACTTTCAGATTATTCCTCAAAATCTATCTACCTGACAAACCACACCAGCAAGATTTTTATACGTACAACTAGAGTGTACACTCCACCATCCGTTGTGACGACACTCTGCAATCGACTTTTCGTTACCAGTGCATCCCACATTGTACATGAGCATTTTTGTTGTTGTCTTTCCTTCAATATGGATAATTCGATTTACAGCTGCTTTGTAACCAAGCATTCGACAGATCACGTGAGCATCGTTTAGACTCCAGTAATCCGAGCCACCATCACAGACTGCTCCCCAGGTCCCTTGGTACTGGATTTCCACTTGACCAACATGACTTACATTAGTTCCCACAAGACGAACTTTAATCGCTTTTTCCGCTGAAAATCAAACATTGAAGAAGTTTCTTAGTTTATGTTCTTGGAAAATGTCGTCGTACTGACTTTTACTTTAGTTTTAATTTTTTGTTTGTTTTTGTATTTTTGTTGTTGTTTGTTTATTTTGTTTGATTTTTGATTTTTAAACTAATATCAGATTGTCTTCTGTTTTGTTTTATATGCCACCACACACCATTGTACCTGACTTGAAGTCCTTTTTCGCAGGTGAAAATATAAAATATAGAATTATATTTATGAGGTTTACTGCATAGAATTCTCGTTATATATGTAATAAAGGTGCTTACTTTACAACAAGAAGAGACTGTCATTTTTCGTTCACTGCCATTTGCTATATAGAAATGTCAACATAAAAAACAATTAAGATTTTTCTACAGCTACATATGTCTTATGATAACCTGTATAAAAAAGAGAAACTTTGTGTTGCAAATATGCAGTCTGTCATTACACTTCCGAGTGCTCTTAGGTACTATAGAATGCGCAGCCTAACCTAAGTATACTTTAAGGTGGCTCGACCCCATAATTTTACATGAACACCTTCCAACTTTGAAACGCTCATGCCTAAACAGATTGACTTCAATTTCATATATCCATTAAAAACGCATTAGTTACATATAGACTGAAAAGCAATATTGAATATGTTTTGAGGAGATCGGACGGAATATCACGTGATAATGACGCCAAATGTGTTTTAGCTTCGGATCCAATTTTGGCTCTCAAATGCATTTGCTAAGGAAATGCTCGATGTTACATATACCTTGGATGTTTGCCTTCCTCGGAAAGAAGTCTCACTAAAATCTACAAGACGACGGATTTGGAGATATTTTAGGTCCTTTAAAGTATGGGTACAATTTATGCAACAATTGAAGAGCACACTTTCCTTGGCAAATTTTACTACTTCTTGGATATTTATTTACCCCCAAAATCGCTCATTCTATTCTTATATCCCCCTAGTACTTTATTGAAAAACTGGAGGAATAGACAGGAGCGCGATTTCGCCAAAGCGAATGATATGTGAATGAAGCTGAAAACTCAATGTTTACATTAATTTTTCTCTGGTTTTATGGTCATTTTCGCAAAACATGCGATTATTAAAAAACTGCTCAATTTTTTTTTTTCTTTATTTTTCCTGAGGAGCGTAATTGATTAATACTCTATAAGCACACGGATTTTCCCGTTAATTGAAAGCTTTTTAGGTGTGACTTAAAATAAACGCAAAGTTAGGTAAATATTGATGCGATGTCGATGATTTTGTACTCTGGGACTTCTATTGTCTACGATTTATCACAGCAACAAATTCTTTTGAATTGAATTCTGTGACGCGCACAATTTGAAACGTATAACAATTATTCGCTATTGGTAACCAAGCGCAGTCAATGCGTGCATGGTGTACAAGAATTTTTTTTTTGATAAGACAGAAACAAAAGGAGTGCCAGAGCACAAAATCGTCGACATCGCTTCAATATTTACCTAACTTTGCGTTTATTTTAAACCACCTAAAAAGTTTTCAATTAACGGGAAAATCCGTGTGCTTATAGTGTATTAATCAGTTACGGTCCTCAAGAAAATTATAGAAAAAAAATCGAGCAGTTTTTTAATGATCGCATGTTTTGCGAAAATGACCGTAAAACCGGAGAAAATGTAAACATTGAATTTTCAGCTTCACTCACATATCATTCGCTTTGGCAAAATCGCGTTGCTGTCCATCCTTCCAGTTTTTCCATAAAGTACTAGGGGGATATAAGAATAGAATGAGCGATTTATGGGGTAAAATAGATATCCAAGAAGTAGTAAAATTTGCCAAGGAAAGTGTGGTCTTCAATTTTTGCATAAATTGTACCCCTACTTTAAAGGACATAAAATATCTCCAAATCCGTCTTGTAGATTTTAGTGAGAATTCTTTCAGAGAAAGGCAAACATCCAAGGTATATGTAGCATTGAGCATTTCCTTAGCAAATGCATTTGAGAGCCAAAATTGGACCCGAAGCTAAAACACATTTGACGTCATTATCACGTGATATTCCGTCCGATCTCCTCAAAACACATCCAATATTGCTTTTCAGTCTATATGTAACTAATGTGTTATAACGGATATAAAATTGAAGTGAATCTGGTTAGGCATGAGCGTTTTAAAGTTGGAAGGTGTTCATGTAAAATTATGGGGTCGAGCCACCTGAAGTGCACTAACCACTTGCCTTATTTCGGCTTTTAATGGCCATAGTTCTATACAAATGTCAATACACCCATTTTACATGTTTTAAGTTGTCCAACGTGTTTCAATTTGACCTCAGTAGCTGCCTACACTTATCGCTAATTTGCAGTGGAACAAGCGACAAACGTATCGCAGAAGCATACAAGTTGTTGCAATACTGTTGGGCATGTGCGAAGAGTCAGCTGGTACTTCTTCAGTTGTATGTGAAATATTCTGACAGGCCAAAAAGAAGTTTACATACATTTCACATTCTTATATCCTGCAACTGAACACTTATTACTGACACAAAAAATATTTTTAACTGTAGTCATCATGGATACGGAAGTTGCCTGTACCATAGTGTTGAAATTGTCGTGTGAAAGAAAGGTCTGTTTTAGGAAACGAACATAGACAATCAGTGAGATGATTTATAAACTTCCACGCAGTGTGTATCTAGTGATGTGCATGCGTACGGATATGCCTGTTATATACTCGCGTCATTTTCAATATCTGATTATTTGAGCATCTTTTAATTAAAGGCTTATTTTTTTCAATTTGTCAGTACCTTTACCTCTAAGTGCTGGTGAGTTCCTCAATTATGTTTTGGTATGAATAAACCTTGATTATCTACCTGACAAACCACTCCGGCAAGCTCTATATACGAGCAATAAGCTTTCCACCATCCATAGTGAGAACACTCTGCAATCGACTTTTCTTTGCCACTGCATCCCAAATCCCACATGAGCATTTTTGTTGTAGATAATTCGATTCACAGCTGCTTTGTAACCAAGCATTCGACAGATCACGTGAGCATCTTCTATATGCCAGTACCAACTACAGACTGCTTCCCAGGTACCTTTGTACTGAATTTCCACTTGACCAACATGGTTTATATTAGTTCCCACCAGACGAACTTTAATCGCTTTTTTTTTAATTGCAAACGTTGTTGTAAAATAAATTCTAACAATGTTATCTTAGCCAATATCGTGCTTGGTTTCATTCACGCTGACATTTCTTTTAACAAATGGTAGTAAAACAAAATCGACAGTAAACTCTTAACTACTCTATGTTCTTTATACGTGCACCTATAGGATCTCAACATTCCACCATCCGCTGTGACCACACTCTGCAATCGACTTTTCTTTACCACTGCATCCCACATTGTACATGAGCATTTTTGTTGTTGTCTGTCCTTCAATGTAGTTAATGTAATGTAGTTGCATGCCTTTAATTTGATGTAATTTATTTATTTTTATCTTGGTGGACTATTTTATGGAATCATTGAATTCTGTTTAGTCCTGCCTTGATACATTAGATTTACATATAATTTATTAAATGTAATGTATTAGAAACTTGATTAAATAAAAATAAAAATAAAAAATAATTCACTGCTGCTTTGTAACCAAGCATTCGACAGATCACGTGAGCATCCTTTATATCCCAGTAATTATGACAGACTGCTCCCCAGGTCCCTTTGTACTGGATTTCCACTTGACCAACATGATTGACATAAGTTCCCACCAGACGAAATTTAATCGCTTTTTTGCTCTAAAACAATAAAAAGATCTAGATAATAAAAAGAGATAATAAAAAGAGATAATATAAAGAGATAATAAAAAGAGCTCACAGACTAAAGAGCACACAGACTAAGAGGCACGATGGAGCAATTCCCTTTGTGTCTTTTGCACGTTTTTGTTCAAAAATGTTGCGCAGATCTAGAGACGAGTCCAATAAATTCAAACTGAGTACACGTTACATGAGTAGTGCAGAACAATGGTACCTTCAGAACAAAAATGTTTTCCTAACAGATATTGGCTGAATGCACGCCTATAATGCATAATTTGAGCTATTTGGTTTTGCAGGCTTAGTAAGATTATTCATTTTACATTAAGATCCTAATAAACAAATAGCTGCAAAAGACTGCAAAAGCAAAACAAGCAACAAGTCCTTTTAGGATGATGGAACCTATTAAAGATATACATTTGAATAGGGATAGCGTCAGCCAATTGTTCGTTGGTTCTCGGAATTGAAATGTTTACTTTATCTTTGCCGATCACTTTATAAAATTGGTCATCTTTAGGACAGATTTAATGAGCTAAAGATCACAGGACGTAAAGAAATATGCATATCAGGTTGTAAAAACCTAAAATTAAAAAATTCTTCCACGTCGCTTGTTACGGATTTTAGCCACGAGGAAATAGGAATTCTTGGAATTTATCAAGTGATTCCACATTAAGGTGGATTCTACCTGTGAAACCACTCCATGCAGCACGGCTGTTTATACGAGCATATAAGCTTTCCACTATCCACCGTGAGAACACTCTGCAATCGACGTTTCTTTCTTCCTTTTGGGTGGCATGGTTGGCCTAGCGGTGAGAGCACTGGACATCCACCGCTGTGGTCCGGGATCGAGTCCTAGCTCGGGCGCTCAGATCATATGTGAACTGAGTTTGTTTGATGTGTTGTTCTCTACCATGCAACAAGGTTTTTTTCTCCGGGTTCTCCGGTTTTTCCTCCCTCAACAAAAACCAAAATGTGATCATAGTTGAGCGTTGTATGCAAAATATTTAATGTAGAGAGAGTGAATGTTAGTGCCAGCAGATGAAGAACCACTATGTGGATATGCTGCTGTGAAAATATTTTTCTTTCTTTCTTTCTTTCTTTCTTTCTTTCTTTTTCTTTCTTTCTTTCTTTCTTTCTTTTCTTTTCTTTTCTTTCTAATGATAATGAAAAGCTTTTGTCGAATGTTGCTTCAGAAACAAAGTTTAATCAATTTTCCTCTGAACATAGACGGCGCAGAGATAACTCCCTTTCTGTCTTCTGCACATTTAAAATATAAAACCTTATATCGTTATAAAATCTTTGTTAGGACAAAACTCAAACTAAGACACTCCTAGGTAAGACACAGTTGGGACGAAGGGACGTCCAGCAAAGACCAAACGCAAAACACAGAAATGTAATACACGTGGTCAAGTACATAGTAGGTAAGTGGAAAACCACAACTTACGAGAAGTCATACCTTGCAAATGAGATGACGTCAAAGCAGGAATTTGCTTGATTTTGATTCTAGTTCTGAAACAAATGCATTGCAGTTAAGTAGCAAAAATACTCACCATACCTTGTACTTTGGCAATGAGATTGTTTTGCAAATAGAAAAATAGTATAAAATTCGCATCTAGTGTATTCCAAATACATGTATAAATGTATAAATAAATGTATATTTAATAATTCCTGCTTTGTCGTCATCTCATTTGCATTTTCAGATTTGAATTGCTTAATTCTCAGAGAGGAGTTGATTTTATTCAGAATTATTTATATAAAACGTTTATTTATGATGTATTTCTAGATTCAGAAGGATTTGGCTAGGCTTTATTGGCACTTTAAGTGAGAAACCAAAGTCTCCGCTATGGTAAAAACCTGCACTTCGCTACATATTGGTCTAAGATTTTTTTTCTTTTTTCTTTTCCATATGCAACGTAAACTATACTTTCTTTTCGTTAAAGCCATCTTTGAAAATGTTTTACAAACATCGACCAAAAATCGACCTTTGTCAATTTTCTTTTGTCTCGGAATAAATTTGCATATTCATTAGTCTTTTTAACGATTTTTGTGGCTACAGCCTCGAAGAGGCGAAGCCACTTAGTCATCGGGTCGTGTCCGTCCGTGTGTAACTCCACAGGAAGCCCAATTATAAACTTCGGAACCAATCATTGATCGACTTTGAACGAATAGACAATGATTGATAATGATAAACAAAAGACACTTTGAAATAAAAGAATTTCGATTCAGTGTTAAAATAAACAGAAACGAAAAGATTTTGAAAGCGAACTGCCATCTGAGTCTGTCAAGAAAACAACAAAAAGGCGTATTGAGTTTACCACCTATTGCATGGTACGTATGCGCCCGACAGATAAAAGTTCGCGAAGATTCTCTTCCGTCAATCGACTAATTACTTGAGGCAAAAATTTGCTGTGGAAATTCTTACAATCAAGAATTAAAACAAGTACAAATTCATCTTTAAAAGAGTTAAATTAAAAATTGTCAAAGAAATAATTTATGTGAACTTTTTTCCGTAAATTAGGCCACTTTGCACACGAGACTTCAAAGCCGTGACCGACAGTGAATGCTACTTAATTTCAAGCCTAAGATATCCTTTAGGTATTATATCGTTAAAACTAAATAAATAAATGACATAAGCACTGGTGTTTTTGGCTCAATTTTCTATGTAAAGGAATATCTCTATATACCTGTTTTATATTCCAATCGTCTGTTTGTTTACTAATTAGAAGTGACTAGACCGATTGTGTTTCGAACGCTTTTATGTCGGGTGCGTAGCAATAAAATTTAGTGGTTGTGAATATTAATTCTTTTGTTACATTATCTTCTAGGGAAAAAATATTTTTCGCATTTGTTTGACCGCTACACTTTTATGTTACTGGAGTTACAGCAAATTGACAATAAAAAATTATACAAAAAAGCAACCTTACTAACCATCTAAGCGCTCAGTAGTCTGATGTAAGAAACTACAGTAAATAGCCGGTATTTCAACACTGTATCTCATTTTTTTTGATGCTTTTCTTTCTATCCCATAAGGCTGTAGCCACATGCGCTTAACAAGCGCCTATTTTTAATCTACAGCTGTTCCACCAGTTCAAGTTCGTTTAGCTGGAGGAAGGTCACCCCCGGGAGGTCACCCAATTCTGGTCGACTTGAAGTCAGGTACCATGGTGTGTGGGGTACTGTATGTAACTCAAACTGGGACCAGAACGACGCTGAGGTGGTTTGTCGAATGTTTGGGTACCCTGGAGTACAAGTTGTCAAGCACAAAAACTTTAGTCCTATCAAAGGCATAATATGGCTAAATTACCTTCGTTGTACTGGTACAGAAATGTCCATTGCCAACTGTAGTCATTATGGATGGGGAAGTGCCTACTGTCACCATACCAGTGACATTGGTGTCACGTGCAAGATGGGTAAGTTCTAAAGAAACATGATTTATTGATTATTTTAATATCTTCTGGTTGTTCCTTCAACCTAAAAATACCTCAAATACAGCATCGTCAGGATTTCAGTGGATTACGTAACATGACAATAATTAAAACAGCGTGTTGTTTGTCTTGCTTTTGCAGTCGCTGCTCCTCAATTTACAGTAAGCAGTACATCGGTTGGACTGGCTTGCATTGCTCATCTTCTCATGCATTTATAATGTTTCAATAACCGCCAAAGAGAAGACGTTTTGTTTTTGTTTTATTAAAATAGTTTGTTGTGTCTCTAGCTCCGATCTTCTAATATCTTAGAAAAAACATCTTGAAAGATTCAGTGGATTACCTAACATGATAACAATTACATGTATAACAGCTTGTGACGGGCTTCTTTTATTTCCATAGTAACTGTTTTCGGCCTGTCATATCGTGATTGCTTACATTTGCTTATACTGGTACAGAAATCACTGTTAGCTGTAGTCATCATGGATGCGGATGTTGATGTTACCATAGTGGTGAAATTGTCGTGTGACTAAAGAAAGGCATGTTTTTGGAAAGGAATATAAGAAATCACGAGATGATTTCATATAAACTTCCAAAGAGCGTGTATATAGTGATTTCTGTACGTATATGCCTGCTATATGCAATTATATATTATTTGGTATATCAAGTACACTTTCATTGGTCGAGAACCATGTGTGACTACAGTCATTGAATCTTACGCGCGCTCTTATTGGCTGGAATGTTTCGATAAATAATATACAGAAAACATTATGCCAAGAGCATAATGACATTTATATATCGCGATGTTTCCTCCTCGTAATAAAGCCCTGGTCGAGTGATCTTGGGCCGTGGTGACCACGTGGACATTGTGCACTACTTGAGCGCATACCTACGGTGACTACAAAAGTAAGACTAGCGTTTTTTAACAAAAGTGAAATGCTGCGAGTGCATTAAACATTGTAATCTGAAATGTGTTACAGTACATTTAACTAGCCATTGGTAATTATTCTGGCATTTGAGGGGTTGTTTATGATGATGACCTAAGTGAACTTTTTGATGGGATGTGCAAACATTGATATTTGGGCATAGTTAAGTGATATCATTTCATACCATTGTAAATATAATAATCAAAAAGTCACTGTTGCTTTTTTTATGAGTACGAGTTCAATTGCTGGATGGTCTGTGACTTGTTATTCGAAGTAAGTAACATTCTTGTCATGACAAACACCATATAATGGAAGGCCAATAATTTTAATGAATTATTTTGTAATCATATTTCAATCACTTATAAAATGACTCTAACGCTACGTCACTGTGTGATTGATTAATGGACGCAATATATTGCTTGCATGCCAAACTTGGTAACTCATTAGTTGTTGTCCTTAAGGAGAACTCACTAGTTAACGGACTGGTTTACACTAAGGACGAAGACCAATCAGGTGGCCTGGGTAGATACTGCAGTGATGTCGTTCGAGCATGTGGGATTTCACATTTTTCTAGAGCATTCTGCAGGTACATTTACCATCTCCTTCAATAAGTATCTGATTTACCGTACAGCGACTCCAATGTCAAACAGGATGAACTTGAGTATACAGCAAAGCTAAAAAACTCATAAAAGAACATTGCCTTCAACGAGAAACGGCACTAAATTGTTCATTACCTTGATGAATACTTCCTGTTCGAATAATATGGTGTTTCTCATAATAAGAATCTTATTGAATGAAACTTAACTCATGGTACGGCACAACTGGTACCGCTGACCATAAATAAACAATTGATGACATTTTGTGACGTAAAAAAATCATCATTCGCCATCGAGTCTGCGTTGCCTATATATACTCTCGGCCACAGGAGGCCCAACAAACACAGGAAGATCACCGAGATTAGACAGATTAGTGTCAACAAGGTAGCACAAGGTATTATAATTATTGTCATGTTACGTAATCCACTGAAATCCTGACGATGCTGTATTTGAGGTATTTTTAGGTTGAAGAAACAACCAGAAGATATTAAAATAAACAATAACTCATGTTTCTTTAGGACCTACCCATCTTGCATGTGACACAAACGTCGTACTTATGCCAACAGTATGCACTTCCCCATCCATTATGACTACAGTTGGCAATGTACATATCTGTACCAGAACATCTAAGCAAGTAAAGCCATACTATGCCTTTGACAGGACTAAAGTTTGTGTGCTTGACAACTTGTACTTCAGGGTACCCAAGCATACGACAAACCACCTCAGTGTCCGCCGTTCTTGTCCCATCCATTATTACATAAAGTACCCCACGCACCATGGTACCTGACTTCAACTCGACCAGAACTGGGTGATGCTCCTCCAGCTAAACGAACTTGAACTGGTGGAATAGCTGTATGTTGAAAAACAAATGGTCAATGATCGATATTTTAATCACGAGATATTATTATTCCTGTTTTAGAACATTTATTAGGACTGTTTCTCTTGTTAAAAATCTTCTAAACGTTTTCAGTGACACGAAGGCTACAATGATATCTAAGCTTGTTTGGTTTTGTTTATTAGAATCTATTAACAAAAATAAAACTGTGTTGGATTAATGTTAATTCTTACCTGTATCTACCTGACAAACCACACCAGCGAGTCGTTTATACGTGCAATAACTAGAGTCCACATTCCACCATCCGTTGTGAGAACACTCTGCAATCGACTTTTCTTTACCACTGCATCCCACGTTGTACATGAGCATTTTTGTTGTTGTCTTTCCTTCAATGTCCCAAATTCGATTTACGGCTGCTTTGTAACCAAGCATTCGACAGATCACGTGAGCGGCTTTTATATTCCAGTAACTAGAAGAGTAAGCACAGACTGCTCCCCAGGTCCCTTGATACTGGATTTCTACTTGACCAACATGGCTTACATTAGTTCCCACCAGACGAACTTTAATCGCTTTTTCCGCTGAAAACAAACATTGAAGAAGATTCTTGGTTTATGGTGTTTGAATATGTCGTCATACTGACTGTTACTTTAATTTTAAGTTTTTTGTTTGTTTTTGAATTCTTGTTGTTGTTGTTTGCATATTTTGTTTGATTTTTGTTTTTTAAACTGATATCAGATTGTCTTCTGTTGTGTTTATTGCCAGGGTTCCATTTCAGGTTCCAGGTATCATACTTATAGCCATTGTAATAATTACAGACTGCTCCCCAGGTCCCTTGGTACTGGATTTCCACTTGACCAACGTGACTTACATTAATTCCCACCAGACGAACTTTAATCGCTTTTTTGCTCTAAAACAAACATTGTGGGATAATGAAAAGAGCTCACAGACTAAAGAGCACACAGACTAAGAGGCACAAAAATGTTCAAAAAAAAAATGTTCAAAAATGTTGGGGGAACAAAACAATTGTTTCCCAGAGATGAGTCCAGTAAATTCAAACTGAGTACACGTTACATGAATAGTGCAGAACAAAGG